>SNQJ01S0005002.1:267274-279635 GCA_010110895.2 Picea sitchensis
GTGCCTCATTTGAACACAACTCACTTGCTCATTATCTTATGAGGCAAGCTGCAATTACCAGTTAGAGAGAGGAGAAGAAGAGTGGTGCATCTCTTGGGGAGGACTATCTGTATTGGTTTGAGTTATCTCTTGAACATTGTATACGCTATTTATGATAAGGAAGTTTTTGTTGGGTTTTCTTCCCCTAGAGGGTTTCCCAGGATAAATGCTGTGTCTCTTGTGAATGTGTATTTCTCAATGATCTTTTTCTTATGATGCTCTTATCTATTGAAATGCAAAGAACTATAATAATGGAATAAACATTAACAATGAGTACACTAGAATTAAAAGAATCACAAATGCAACTGGAAGAATTGTTGAAGAAAGGGTACATATGCCCAAGTGTTTCACCTTGGGGAGCATCGATACTCTATGTTAAAAAGAAGGATGGAACATTGAGGTTGTGTATTGAATTTAGACAACTGGATAAATCCATTGTGAAGAACAAATACCCTCTACCCAAAATTGATGACCTATTTGATCAACTAAGAGGATAAAATATATTTTCAAAGAAAAACTTGAGATTAACATACCACTAGGTAAGAATCAAGGAAGAAGACATCAGTAAGAAAACCTTTAGAACTAGGTATGGACATTATGAATTTGTAGTGGTTCCATTTGGATTGACCAATGCACCAATTGTCTTCATGTGCCTAATGAATGACATATTCATAAATTATCTAGATAATTTTTTCATTGTGTTCTTGGATGACATACTTATATATTCTAAGTTCGAGGAAGACGATAAGCATCACCTAAGGTTTGTACTGCAATTACTAAGGGACGATTATCTTTATGCCAAGCTAAGAAAGTGTTGTTTTTACCAAGAACATATCCATTGTTGGAATACCGAGAGAGGGGGGGTGAATCAGTATGAGCATTTTTACCACTTTTAACCACAATATATAATCTTTAACTTTATCAACATTATATCATCAATGTATCATCAATATATCATCAATGTATCATCAATATCTCATGATCATATAAACATAAGCAACATCACATCAAATACACAATACACCATAATTTACGTGGAAACCCAATTGGGAGAAAACGAAGGAATGATTTCTTATATATCAAAATAATACATTCATGGAAAGCACCAAATTCCCAATTATCCAACTGCAATTGGAAGGAGGCTACGACCCCCTATTTATAGGATCCAACCAAAAGGAAGCTACAAATCCCTGAATTCTCTAGCTCCAACCAGAAGGAGGCTACAACCCCCTAATTTTCAGAGTCCAACTTGAAGGAAGCTCCAATTCCCTGTGTTCACCGACACCAATTGAAAGGAGGATACAACCCTATTTCCTTGCCCCATCCTACCACCTTGAAATGTAAGTGTAGAACAACTGTCACTACCACAATCATTGCCATTGTCACTATCACCATCACTTCCACTGTCAACCTGTCACTTCCATTGATACTCAACTAGATCCTCTCACATGGATAATATACCAAGAAACCTCTCAACTAGATGTCCAACATCACCAACAAATGCCTCGACCAACAATGTACCAAACCATCAACCTATACCCTACCAAGCATCAACCGTGTACAATACCATGTACCAAACCTGTACCAAATCATGCATCAACCAAAATCTATGCCATACCATGTTCCAAGACCCTATCATGCATCAACTATGTATCTCACCATGCATTAATGTCACCAAGGAATTCCTCATACATATATAAAAAATGTATCTCAAACAATTCTCCTAATATCCAAGATGCTCCTCAAACCATGTGCCTCAACCATATACCATATCACTCATGATATGTCTCAATCATGCCATACACCTTGTACCCTAAGATATCATCAACGAAGTGCCTCAAAAAATTACCAAAAAATCAATATCATATACCAAGTATATGCCTCAACCATGAACCTAATATGTGCCTCAAGCATGCTCCAATGCCTCAAGAGTATACCAAATACTTGCCTCAAGCATGCACCATAACATCATCAACATGTAACACTCAAAACATTCATATAAACATACATCTAACTTTGTAACAGACCCAGTGTATGTGATCACACACTTGCAAACCTTCCTCAACTTCAACAACAAGAGAATAACATCTTCATCAAACTTTACCTTAGTCTCACAGGACTAGTTTTCGGATTAGTCACAAATCCTAACTTTCAACAAGAATAACTATGTCCCTGTAATAAAAAAAGGTATGAAACATGTACCCAATATTCTAAAATATCTTCTCTGCAATTCCTCCAAGTTTCACTACTTGGAACATCCCATAAAAGGGGTTATATAAAAAATGGAAGACCTTGCTGAATTCTGGCTTATTCTAGAGAGTGAACTTGTAGAGAATGTCACACGCAAAATGTTGGATATATAGATATTAAAATCATACAAAACATACTAAGTACTATAAAATATCCAATTCATTTGGTATCATGAAATTTGGATACTCTATGAATAATTTATGACTGTTTTACATGGAACAACTATTTGAGACTAGTTTTAGGACTATCCAAAAACCCTATTTTCCACAGAGTGTATCTACGAAGATAAAAATACCCAGAATATGAAATTTATACCACGGGCACCTTGATATGTCGTCTCAATATCCTCCAATATTTTTTTATCTTAATCATTTTGGAAATAAATTTATAGCAAAAATGGTAATATTACCTGTAAATCACATAACTTAGAACACATCCTCACAAGACTTCATCCTCCCTTGGAATTTATCCCTTCTTCACTTCATCTTCCCTCTTAAATTTTCCTTAGATCTCCTTGGTTACCTCAGATATGAATTACTTACTCACATCGAAGATATTCAATAGAATGTGTGTGTGAATGTACTAATGAGTGACTTCTTAAGGTGTGTATACACTTTTCTAAGTAACATCTTTCCTTAACTTTAGGTCTTATTGAAATTTATTGTTACAACCACTTTAACCTTTTATTAATGGCTTGCAACCAATTAGGGTCTTATTAACCCATATTTTGGGTTTCCATAGGGGCTTCTTAACCCATCAATGGGGCTTCCAACTTCATGACCTTAGAACTCCTCAACCATGAAGAACCATGTGGTGCACCACCTATCACCAGAAACGACATGATGAGGAATATCCATCCATGAGTGTATTACCCGCATGTACACTGTCCTTCATGTCGATATTCCTTAACCAACTTCGGGTACCATAACCATACCTTTGGGGCTTCATGTAGACTTTATCAAATGCACCCATCACATCTGTTGACATCAAACACTCCATCAATGACAACTAACTCACCATCAATATCAACCACATATATAAGGATTTTGAGCAACGCCAAGGGTTGACATCAATTTCCAAGAGTTGATATCAATGAAAACTACCTGGCCAAACCAATTGTCCAATAATCTCCCCCTTTGACATTGATTGCAACACCAACATTGATGGAAACACTGATGACAATACTGATACTACAACACTCATTCTCCCCCTATTTTCATTGCTCCTCATCAATGTTTCTTTCTCTCCCCCTTTGACATCAATGGAAAATGGTCTCTCTCATTGGGGATGCTCCCCCTGTCTTCATGTTTCTATTATTTCTCTCTATTTCCATGCCTTTGTTCTTACTCATGTTTCTCTCATCATGTTCCTCTTCTCTTGTGAATTCTCCTAAAATTATACCTTCTCTGAACAATCCTTCTCTGACTTCTTGCGCTTGAATTTTACTCTTCTGATCTTTCTCTTTCTCTCCCTTTGACATCGTGGGAAAAAGGAAAACTCCACCTGTCGTTATGTCTCCCCCTATTGAAATGCTACTGATCTTCCTATCTAAATCTCTTGATGATTTCTCTTCCCTTGACTTCTCTGCAAGATGTCGTGTAGATCAATGTAGGGCTACCTGTAAATGTTTCCTTTCCTCTCTTCCAGTGCTGCTTATTTCCCATTGGTGGTTCCTCTTGTAACTCTCTGACATATATAAAAATAATTCATTAGTTGATTTCTTCATTCCCTTCTCATGTTAACTTGACCATACTATTCAATGATTTTATTCTGATGATTTAGCTTATGTTGATGGTTTCTCTTTCCCTATTCTGATGTGCCTTTCTATGACCAACTGATTCCACTGATTCCAACTGTAAATACACTGCTATGCATATTTTTTGAACCATGTTATCTGTACCTTCTAAGTATCCATCTCTATCCATAACTACTATGCATCTTCTTCGACCCATGTTTTATGTACCTACTAAGTATCGATCTTTATCCATATGTCACAAACTGTCCATAGCTTTGATACTCAACTGTCCACAATACTGACCCATCTATCACTGTACCATCATGGCTGCAACTAATCATCATCTGTTCCTGTTTCTTCAAACCGATCTTCTCTATCTATAAATCAAACTCTGCATGTATGGAACAACTTGTACCAAAGATATCCCTTCCTGAATACATACGTGGAACACAATCATAAACTTATTCCTATGTAACAACCAACTGACATCTACGTGGAAACACTACTTCTCAATTGATCATTTTTTCACACCGTACTTCTATTGTTTGACTGCTCTAAAACCGTCTCTACAAATACTTCAAACTGCTCGAAGGATGGTTCTCTAATCTATAGTAGCTACTGCACCTACTCCCCTTGTTCAATATTCATATTTATTGAGAGTCTCCAAGCCGAGTGGCTCAAAAAATACCTGTTCTGATGCGGATTAATATTCCTCTTCATCTATGGAATCATCATCTTTTCGAACTCTAACTTCTTCCTTTCTACCCATGGATTGGTCTCACACTAAAATTTCTGAAAGTACAATCTATTGGTCCTGTTCTTTATTCACTTGTTCTTCTTTTGTTTCTCGCATTACTACAAATCCTATGATCTCTGGGACCTGGTCTTTATTCACCTATTCTTCTTGTTTTTCATTTCTTCTCCAAACCTTCATGTATTTAACATCTTACTTTTTTCCTGTAGATTTTTCTTGATCTCGTACTATTTCCAATACTGAGAGTATGACTTATGGGTGTCCTTCATTCATCTGCTCTTCTTTCTGTCATCATTTGACATTGAGAAAGGAAGAATTCAAATGAAATTCCTGCAAGCACAAGTCCCTCATCCCAAGACAACTGTTGATTACAAGAAGACGTCTTTTGAGTTTGATGTGAAGGAGGTCCATCCAGTGGACCAAATGGACATGCACAGGAAAACATGGGAGACAATATTCTCCACTCTAACAAACACCTCATTGACTGCTTCAAAATTGCAGGTGTCTCTGAATAACATCCAATCCCAATTGAAGCTGGAGAAGATATCCTCTTTGGCTAAGGACAATAAGATCAAATCCCTATAATAGTTGGTGCTAAAGATTGGGTATGACCCATCGAATGTCAAGGAAACTGAAGAATTGTTGAAGAAGAAAAATGTTGATATAGCATCCTTGAGAAAGAAATTGAAGCTTCCAATCACTGAATATTTACAGGCAAAGGAGGTAGCTGAAACTGAAGGCCACAAAGAGGAGATGTTGAAGCTGATCATAGAACAAAATGCACAGAGAAAAGAGATGGAGTCAAAGTTGGAGAAATTGATGAAAGATAAAGAACAGACTGTGCAGATGTATATCATTCCACTGGAGGCAGTCCCTCTGACATGAGTTAGGACAACATAATCAACTACAACAACAGAGATTCCATCAGTCATCCCAGTGCAATTTCTAGATGCTTTTGAGAATATTGTGAAGTCTATGGAAGACATGTCCCTTCAAGGGGAGGAGATAAAAAAGTTGCAAGAATAATTTAAAAACCTCCAAGACCTGAAGTCTATGTTCTAGTCCAACTATAATGCAAAAATGCATAAGTCTCAGAGACTCAGTCAACAACTACAACAACTACAGAAGGAGACTGTCATGACAAAGACATTATCTGAGGCCAAGGAAAACATCTGGATGGATATCAACAAGTCTATGGAAGAAATATGGGCATCCATACAGATCATCTTTGAAAAACATGAACTGATACAAAAGGCTGAAGAATCGATTGGTAAAATAAGAGAAGAGCTAGGAGAAATACCTACAGAGGCCACTGAGCTCATCATATTCCTAAACTCCAAAAACAAGCAGGAGTTAGAAGCATTAGAGATTGAAGACATGACAAAGAACATCCTTGAGGACAAGAAGTTCCTTACTAAGAAATGATTGATGCTGCAACTAGAGGAGAAGGCTCAGGTAATGGACATTGGACTTCAAAGATTTTTCAGCAAGATTGAAGTACTACACAAGAAGGGTCTCCCTGGAATGCTAGTACTCAATGACAAGCTAATCACTTTGTCAAATTACAAGTAGAAGATCAATACAATGGCAAAGGATGGTTCCAATTTTGCAGGTATACAAGGAAGCATTATTGGCAAGGCTTTCCTAGAGACATTACACATCCAACATGAGATAAAACATATTTTTATCACCAAGCCCACTTTTTCCAAGTACACTGAGATGGACGAGACATACATAAAATTACTCAAGGTTTCCATCCCTAGTAAAAAGAGATTGGAAGATTTGTGTTCTTTACTTGAGTAAAGGTGATTTGGAATTTCGAGTTATCATGGAGCAGACAATCAAGTCAAAGTGATGAATCATCAACTACTTCCACAAAATCAACACTAAGGATCCGAATAGATCAACAAAATTCCTATATTTTGTAATATGAGATCTAATTAGTTAGATTTTTCCTCCATAATATCCTAATCATTTATCACAGGATCAGATGCAAATTATTGTATAAATACTTCTTCCTTCGAAGTATTGAGGGCTGATTTTTTCACCCAGGAGCTATTGTGTAAACTTTTCAAAGGATTGACCAGTAATAAAACAAGGTATTTACAAGATTCTTGTGTTAAATTGTTGGTGATGTATCTCTTTCTCTATTAAATGTTTTCTTATTCTCTGTGATAATTTATGTATATAAGATTCTAATCATTAAAAGGAAGTCAATAGAACAAAATTTATCTTGTATACTCTGTCTCTGGTCTTTTAATGGTCTATATTTTTTTCATATGAAATTAAGTAAGAGAATTATTAGTTGATCCTTTGCTTAGTGGAATCTCACACCTTTTCTGTCTTATTAACCTCATTTAAACTCAATAGATCCAACAATTTTACTACCTTTCCCTGTGAAGAAAACCTCATAAAAAGTTGAATCTGATCCTCATCTTTGATACAAACCCCATAGCCCAATGGAAATTTAATGCATCCTTTCAGCCAAATTTTACAAATAAACCAACAAATTCGAACTATTATAACTAGCCTAATATTTAAAATTTAAAAAAATCTAAATATTACAGAGAGATCCCTCTCTGAAACTGGCAGGGGTAGATCCTAGTTTCAAAAGTGGTTTTGATAGTTACCCCTGTCAATTTCTTCTAACCTTTGACAACCTCTGGGAATTATAGAGTGTTGACATGAGTATTAAAATGCACAGGTTTAAACATCATAGAACTCATCCCACTTTGTGAAAACATGTTATTTTTCCAATGCTAGAGATGTAGATAAGATAAGATAATGTTATTAATGTCTAACAAATGACCACAAAAGTAGGTCAATGGGACTAAAAGATACATCCAATGTGAATACAATGTGGGAGAGTAGAACAAACTCCTAGGTAATGTTGAAATCTAGAAAGTGAAAGAAAAAGTACAAAGTACAGAGGAGGATGATTTGGTAGTGATATTACCTTGAAGAGTTTATCTCCTTTTTAAAATTTTGTTGAAACTTTAAATGCCGTCAAGGAGATTACTAACATTACATGTAAGTTGTGTAGACAATTATTAAAAAAGGACATATTCAATAAATAGTTTATAAGCAATAACAAAGCATCCAAAAGTGCCTTTACAGTAAAGAGTAAGGACATCTCCATGTACTTGGTACTCAAATTAAGAAACAAAATCTGACAATATTGATAGTAGGGTGAATGAATTACAAGTGAGGAGGGGGGTCCCTTTCTAATATGAGTCTCATACTTAACAAATCTCCTCTACCTTAGTGGTGAGTCATTAATGCACATAACTAACATCACTTCACTAACTTAGTGATGACTCATGAGCAACTAACCACTCTTAACTTAGTGATGGGGCATTGGTGAGCTTGCAAACAAAATATTTCATGTACAAAATATGTTGTGCATAGATACACAACAAAAGTTGTTTCTATAGTGAAGCACACACAAAAGTTGTTTCTATTAGAAAAAATGTTAGTCATTAAGAACACACAAATGTTTTCTCATTAATACTAAAAATATTTGAAAGAAAAGATAAATCAAAAGGCTGAATTACTCTAAAATTACAGTTAAAATGCTCTATTCTTTAATCAATATTTCTGAATAGTCTATGAAATTGGATGTGCATAAGCATTGTTCTATCAAGCCGTAATGACTAATTAGTACAATGGTTCTACTTAATTACTAGTATCATGTTGGTATCACAGTAATATAATAATGATTATCATAATGTTACTCTTTCACACTTGTATTATCTAGCACATGCTAATTAATCTAGGAGTCAAGAATGCAAACAAACCTTCTCACAAAGAAGCGCTAGTTGGTGATGAAATTCAACATCGCAGAATCAATGCACGAAGGGGATGAGTTTCAGAGAGTGGGAAATTTACGTTGACAACCTTCTTAAAAAACTAACTCCCTGGTGCAAGTTACCTCATCGAGTAGTGGGAAACTCTCCAAGGAGCCCGAGTGAGTCTCGCCAACGTCAATCCTAGGTACAACACCACCTTCCCTGTGATGTCACCTTGGGTAGGAAGTCTAAAATATTATGGCCTCTATAGTACCACCTACTATACCAAAGCAGAGGGGGGACAGTCGAAAATTGACACCAAGACCAACAAAGCAGGGTTGATTACTCTGTTGGCCCCAATGCGACCTCGTTCTTGACCCTTGTCTTAGAAGGGCTTCCTGAAGTCAGTGATATAACAACTGGATTTCACTACCTAACTCAAAGCTTTATGTTTGTTTAGAAAATTTGGAAAGTTATTCTCACAATCCTATTCCAAAGCTCTACACCTAAGTTAAGATGGGTTTGAAGAGCCCTAGAAAAGTTTCTAGATAAATTTTAATTAGTGCTTGATTTTAGGTTGTTGTTACTCAAAGGAGTGGTCATGAAACTGATAGCGTTTCAACTCGACTCTTTAAACCATGCAAGAGGAAAATGAAATGCAAGAATTTCAACTTCGATGAAAACTAACTATGGGAAGGAGCAAGAATTTTCAAGAAAAAAATAATTTATTGATTGATTACTATGTGTGCACTGCTAATGGAAAACATTATGAGGTAATTATATAGATAAATGGAAGCAAAATGAACCAAATTTTAAAAATACCATGCAAATGTCATAGTTTACTTAGTACACCTATACAACATTGAATAAAATGTCATCATTTCTAACATAGTAAACTTTAGTACACATATACAACATTGAATCAAATGTCATCATTTATAACATAGTAAACTATGTCCCCAAGAAGCCCCAAATGACCGAGATAGAGAGAATTCCATTAATATAGTAAGAAACAATAAAACTGGGAGTGATAACGAAGAGATGGGAATTGTAATGATGAGAGAAAGAGGCAAATCAATAACACCGTTTGTCATAGAAAATTGATCCCAAAACTAGAATGGTTCCAAGTTTTTTCTAAGATTAAACTCCACTATCTCATATTGAAGCACTTATTAATGCAAAGTAATAAAGTGGAATAATGTGACACTTGCCAATGTAATAAAGTTCGATCAAGAAGAATTGCAAGGTGATGTCTCTGAAGGACAGTTTCATGGAAACAATAACGAGGACAAATGGCCATGTGGAAGGGAACTCTAAATGTAAAGAAGGAAGAAATGGCTATAGAGAGAATAAAGGATAGGGGATATGCAAGTTGGGACGAGTGTTTTTAGGAATTGAAAGAATTAAAACAAAGAGAGGTTTTAGTTTTTCCTTGGAAAGTGGAAACAAAGGAAATAATACAATTCTAATTTAGTGTTTGAGTTGTGAGCTAAGGATTCAATAGATTGATGGGATTTCTTGAATGGAAAGTTTATGAGTTTGGTTGCTTGAGCAATATGCAACAACAAACCCATAATTCTAGTATATATGTTAATGATTCCTAATTTTATATTTGTATTTTACTCAAGGTACTATCTACAAAGTATCAAATTTTAATTTCAAGTTGATAAACCAAATATGAAATGAATCCTAAAACCATCAAGTGTTGGAATTTGTCATTTAAGTGTAGTGTCATGTAGCTGTCTTTTAAAACATAGAGAGAGTAGTCTCTATAGAAGTAGAACAATATGATATTTCATTATCTTCTAAGATGATGTTGATCTTTTTAACCTTCAAGAAATCTTGATATATATGGTGGTGTGAAAAGAAGTATAATAGGTAGAGGAGAAAATCAAGGATAATTTAGTACCCATCACTTATGCCAACTTATATAGGAATGAGGGAAATCTTGGACCTTGAGAAATCCCTAAAATATCCAACATTGAAAGAAAAAATGCATATGAGGAATTCAGATGTCATTAAGAAGACTAGAACCTAGATGGAAATGAGAATCCATATGGATAAGAATCTTTTGGAAAATATCGATACCTTGTTAGATGTTAAAGAATTAGGGTCAAAGGGATCCTAAGTTACATGATGCCATAGGGCATATTCTTAGGCAATCCAATTTGGAGAAAGTGGAGGAAAACAACAAGTTGAAAATGAGGATAACAGATTTGGAATCTACATTGATTCCTAAACCATTGTTTATGTAACCATTGGCCATTAGGACACCATATGAACGACTTGAAGACAATCCCAAGATAATTTCCACAAAAAAATGATCCCAAGGGTTATTTTAGGGGGTTAGGGAGATAATTGCAACCAAAATTGAAAAAATATTGAAGTTGTTGATGTATCTATGGGAATTGATGAGAAAATTATTTTTCCTTGACACCAAAATTATTTATTTGACCAACTCTTTGAATCAATGATTTACCAACTTCTCTAAAAAGGAGACAGAATGATGGATTAGTGATTTAGTTATTGAGAATTCTTAGATTGATTGACTAATTCAAGAGCAATGCATAGAATTAAGGAAAGTCCATAACAAAATATTTTTTTTAAGCATGAAATAGGAGGTCCCGATGGGACCCATGATGGGTTACATCAAGACTTGGGTTGATAAAGCATTGGAAAATATATATAAGGCCCTGCAATATTTAGTTAAGAAGACAATTAGGTTTTAAGAACCTTTCCAATGGCATGATAGAGTATACAATCGTGGATTTCAAATAAGAACTAGGTGGTTTTTGTTGCTACTTGGTTCTCCTCTTTTGGTATGGTAATGCCTAGAATTTCCAAGCGGAGGCATGGAATTAGTTGGAGAATCAAGTAACGATACATGCTTACCTTGTGAGAGGGGAAAAACATGTTATTTATATATATATGCCAGACTAGTGATAACTCTCATTTCCAAACCATCAAATTCACATCCTTCCTTTAGTGTATCAACGAGGGAGACTACTAGGGTTTGAGGAAGGTATGGGCAGGGTAGAAGAAGGAGAGATTTCCATCTCCTTTCAACACAAAAATGGAACTAACACAAACTTGTAAAAAAAAAAAGACTATTCTCGAATTAGCAATGTAAATTCAAGTGTGCAGAGGTACTCACCATCCTCCCCCTTGCCCTTAGTCTTGGCATCACTTTATCAAGTGTGTTGGGCTGGATTGTCACAATTCATTGTGGTGTATGACCTCCTTATCTTCACTGTGTGAGGGTTCTCTCCTCCCTCTCCCTGGGTTCGAATGACGATCGGGTTTCGAGGGTTTTGAACCACTGCACGAGGTTCTCTCCTCCCTCTCGTTGGGCTAGAATGGTGGGGTTTCTGTGGGTTTCTCTCTGCTAGTAGATGGGAATGGTGGGGTTTTGGGGGTTTTTCTCTGCTAGTAGATGAGAGTGAGATCACTAGTGAATGACACTCTAGTGTTGTTGTGTGTGAATTGGGTCACATATCAATGAAGGGGTATCATTAATGTCCAAATGGGATATGGGATCCATGACTAGGTTATTTATGAACCAATAATTAGTATTAAGGTCTAATCAATGTCAAGGGAGAGAAATAATGGATTTATGTCCTAAATGAAGAGTCTCGAGTCAAGCACCAAAAATAAAAACCATGAAGGTTCTCAAGTTATGTCATTGAAATCATCCTTGAACCATGACACAATACCTTCATAGGGTATATTTGGCATACTAGAGGGATATGGGTGCCATGATTAAACCACAAAAAAGGCCCTAAAAAAGAACATGTC
>SNQJ01S0005003.1:25313-38915 GCA_010110895.2 Picea sitchensis
AATTTAGTTTGATTTAAATTTTATTTATATTAAAATATATTTTTCATTTTATTATTTGAAATTTGATAACAATCATCAATATAAATACAATGTCTAAAAATTTTACAATCTTTAAATCTTTGTAAAACTAAAATTAATAGATTATTAATTACACGAGTGTAAATTGACAAGTGATAAAATTATAGGAATGTCATAATATTTTTTCGTTAAATAAAAAAATGTCAAATTTTAACAAGATTCAAAATATATTATCAAATTAACAAAATATAAGTTACAACTTCACATCCTTTTAAAAAATAAACTTCAAAATTACTTAATTTTTATTATACTTAATAAGAATAAGTATACATTGAAAAATATAATTTTACATACAAATCAAATAATTTTATTTTTTTAATATTAACTATAAAAGAGATTTACTATATTGTATTAAATAAGTTAACATTGCCTAGCTACATTGATTAAGTTGACATTGCATGATTAAAAGCAATATTATAAGAGGGGCAAGCTTACTTGCTTAATGATTTGATGTGGCTCAATGGTCCTTGGCATATACAATTTACCCTAGCTATCACTGTAACCATCTGAATTTTTTGAAATTGACTGCATTGGAGTCAATCGATCTCATAACTTTTGATGTAGAACCCATGATAGACATGTTGGTTTTGGACATTTCCTAGAAGAAACT
Source organism: Picea sitchensis (assembly GCA_010110895.2). Taxonomy (NCBI): domain Eukaryota; kingdom Viridiplantae; phylum Streptophyta; class Pinopsida; order Pinales; family Pinaceae; genus Picea; species Picea sitchensis. Next base: position 26,002 of record SNQJ01S0005003.1, read on the forward strand.
CACTAGCTGGAAGGAAATCACCCTCTCTAAGAGTTGAACGAAAATTTGGTCACCTTGATTTTCCTCTCTCTGGAATAAAAAAAAACTGATATCATAAGAAGGAAATTTTGAACGATCATCAACTCAGAGTGTAGCCTTCAATTTCATCTTTGTCATGCATTTTGTGGAATCAAAATTTGAGTCTGTATGCCTGATATAATCCTCCAAAAAGAGATGTGAAGAATTGCAAGAAGAATTTTTGACTAAGTGTTCTCCTCACTTAGTCGTTTCTCCCACCTTTCCTCTCCTCTCCATCCCCATACTTAGTCATTTTCCCTTTCCTCACACATCTCATCATCTCATTATTCGCTATCCATCTCCACACTTAACCATTTTCCTCGTTTATCCCTTCACCTCTCTTCATACTCTCATCTCATGTACTTAGTCATTTTCTCATTACTCTCAAATTCCCTTCTCTTCTCATACTTAGCCATTTTTCCCTCTTCCCCTCTACTCTCCATACTCAATATTCTACACTCATCCATTTTTCTCCATTTTCATTGCTTACTCTCATCTCCTTATTTAACCATTTCTATGTTCATATTCTCATTTTCTTTTATTTTCTTTTCCATTTTCACTACCATTATTTCATTTTCCATTTTCTTTTTCTTTCCCTTTCCCTTTCCCATTTTATTCTTATTTTTCATTTCATTCTTCTATTTCTCTTTCTTATTTTCCTTTCTTATTTTCTTTTTCATTTCCATACTTCACATTTCACCAAATTCCATTTCCATATTTCATGTAATTCCATTATATACTTCCTAACACTTAGTCTTATTTATTATGAGTTACCATGGGTCTGTGATATTTCTTATGACCTACATCTTTTCCACAACCCTCTCACTTGATTTCCTCTACCATCATTATGCACCCACATTTAGACATTATATAACTCTTTTTACCAAGTCCTACCTCCATAATTCCATGGGTCGGTAATTTGTATGACTCTCCCATACACTATACCCCTTTCCTCCTGATCTCGATCCACTTCACTCAAAGCTTTGATTTTTCACAACTCTTCTTACTAAGTCCACAAAACTTTTTACTACCTCTTACCCCTTCATCTGATTGATTCCTCATACTTAGTCGTTTTCTCCTACTTCACTGTGCTCCGCAGTAATTTAATAATTCTTCCATACATATCCCCTATCCATCTGAATGATCCATTCTTATATTATAGTCTATAGTCTTGTTGGAATATTCAACAAAAATGAGAGGGGGTGGGGGGGTGAACTAGCATTGGAAAAAAATTAATCACTTTTTCTCTTTACCACTTTAGTTAATCATCACAGGATTAATCATAAGAAATGTAGATAATTATATATCAATAGAGATAAACACAAAGGCACAATACACATATATTTTACGTGGAAACCCAATAAGGGAGAAAACTATGGAAATTGTTTCTTATATTAAAAAAGAGTTACATTCTTTACAAGATTCAACCTGTGAGGGATACTTATCCTTGTATTAAGAACCCACTTACAAGTCTTCAAGAACCAACTTTAAAGAAACCAACCTGTTGAGAAGATGAGGACACAAATCCTCATTGTAAGTTCCCACTTACACTCTGTAAGCACCAACTTGCCAGGCACCAACCTATTAAAAAGGTGAGGACACCAATCCTCACTATAAGAACCCATTTACAATTTGCAGACACCAATATTCCAGGAACAAACCTGCCAAGAAGATGAGGACACCAATCCTCTCCCTAGAACTACCGGTAAAGTACCAAATGTAAAATAATATGAAGAAAGAGGAATATTCAATATATATCAATGGAACAACAAAATAGTGAGAAGAGAAATACAATAAATAATAGCTTTATTCAAAGAAGGAAATGTTCACTTGCCTCTTAGAGGGGGAAACCTCTAGCAGATTAGACATTTATTACAATAATTCTCAAGACAAGATTTCTCATGCCTCCTACTCTTATTTATACTAATTATATCTTCTAAAGAACATTCTAGCGAAGATATTTCTATAAGGAGAAGCTTCTATAAGGTCTTCTTACATTGACGCATTCACAATTACTAAATAGGCCTTACTAACTAATGTCATATTTTATTACATGGAAAATATATTTAGGCATTATTAACTAATGTTGGCCTTTATTACATGGAAAATATATTATTCTATCTATGTGAGGGGTTAGGTCCCTAACATGCCCTCCCCCTTGAAAAATAACCTTGTCCTCAAGGCTTAATATGATGAAATTGTTGTAGAATGGTACCTGGTTCCCTAGTGGCATCTTATGATGGAGTATCCTTCTAGTGAATCAAAATGTCCTTGATGTTATGATGACGAAGGTGATGCTCTCATTGGTCCAAGGCAGCTTGTGGCTGCAACCAAATAAAACCTTCTTCATCCAACTCTGGTATGTTGGTTGTGGAGCCTAATTATCTTCCTAATTCAGAGGTTTGTTTCAGTCGTTCTTGGAATCCATTCCCTAACGAGGGGGTGTGGGGTAGCTTTCCACCCCACAACTATCACTAGGGGGTCCAGGGAAGCAATGAAGGACCATAAAATATTGTAATTTCATAGTCAATCTGGACCGTTCATTATAAGGCCACAGATGTGACGATGGAAGTAATTTTAGGTATTTTTTCCCTAGAAGAAAACCCTATTTTATAGGGAATTGGATTGTGGATGTGATGTGTGTGATTATTGTATTCCGAGAGAGGAGACTATGAGATAAATAAGAGGAAGTTACAATGATGTTTTGTAGGTTGTATCCCTTCATTTGTTGGATAATAAAAATGAAGGACCTGGCAATTTCTCTGGTGGACATAACTCACACTGGGTGAACCATGTATATCTATGTCTCTATTGTATTATGTATCTTTTGTGTTTTATTTCCACATTTTATTTTATTTTATTTCTTTGTGATCCTATTCTTCTAACAATTGGTATCAAAGGGAAATATAACTCATAGGAAAAGAGGGTTCATGGTTCGAGTGGGAGCAATGGAAGAAGATGGAATGTTTAGGGTTGAGAAATTTGATGGCCAAAACTACCATTTATGGAAGATGCAGATGGAAGATTATTTATATCAAAAGGATATATTCCTACCATTGGGAGGAATAACAAAGAATATAATGACCATGAAGGATGAAGAATGAGAGTTTTTTGAAAGAAAGACACTAGGAACAATATGGCTGAGCCTGACAACATCAATGGATTTTAATATTTCAAAGAAAAGACAATGAAGGAACTGATGGATGCATTGGCTAAACTATATGAAAAACCCTCAACGTCTAATAAGGTATTTCTAATGAGCAATTATTTAATATGAAGATGTCAAAAGGTGGGTCTGTTGCAAATAATTTATATGAATTTAATACAATTACTAATCAACTAAGTTCTATAAAAGTGGACTTTGATGATGAGGTCATGGCTCTTCTAATCCTATGTTCATTGCCAAAAATCTGGAATAGCTTGGTCATGGTTGTAAGTAACTTTGTCTTTGGTTGATACTCTTAAATTTGATGATGTTGTTGGTCTTATTCTTAGTGAGGAAATGTGACAGAAAATCACAGGTGAGACATCAGGTAATGCATTAAATGTGGAGAACAAGGGAAGACAAAATGATAGAGGAAAGGGCTCAGGGAACCACGAGAATTCTAGGAAGGGAAGATCCAAATCCAGAATAGGAAAAATATAGTGATGGAATTGTAGAAAGAAAGGACATCTGAAGAAATATTGTAGAGCTCCAAAGAAACAAAGAGATGGACAACAGGAGAAAAATCAGGAAGAAAATGTAATAGGTGATGTGTTACAATATGCTTTGATTCTTTCTGTAGATAATATTTCTGAGTCTTGGGTAGTATATTCATGGGATTCATTTCATGCTACACCCCTTAGGAAACAATTTATGTATTATGTTCAAGGTGATTTTGGATACGTTCATTTGGGTGATGATGCACCATGCAAAATTGTTGGAATGGGAAAGGTACAAATAAAGAAAAAGAATGGAAACCAAATGTTGTTGAAAGAGGTTAGACATGTTTCAGATCTAAGGAAAAATATAATTTCAACAGGGCAGTTGGAAATTGAAGGATGTATATCCTAATTTACAGATAAGGCATGGAAAGTCACCAAAGGATCACCGGTGATAGAAAAAGGTGAGAAGGTAGGTACATTGTATTTATGTACTGGTAATATTGATTCTTCTACCTCTTTAGCTTCTACAGGAGTGGATACAACTCTTTGGCATCATAGGATTGGACACATGAGTGAGAAGGGGATGCAGATACTTCACAAAAGGAATTTTTTCCCATATCTTAAACAAATTGATTTGGATTTCTATGAGCACTGTATTTATGGAAAACATAAGAGAGTCAGATTTCTCAAAGTTGGAAAAGAAAAGAAGAGTGAAAGGTTAGATCTTTTGCATACAAATGTATGGGGACTAGATCATGTATCATCTCTTGGTGGCTCTCATTATTATGTTACTTTTATTGATGATGCAACTTGAAAAACTTGGGGTTATTGCATTCGACAAAAATCTGATGTTTTTGACACTTTTAAGAAATGGAAAGCTTTGGTTGAGAAGGCGATAGGAAAAAGGTTGAAGCGTCTCAGATTAGACAATGGAGGTGAATATGGTAGCAAGGAGTTTGATGATTACTATTCATACCATGGGATTCGTAGAGAGAAGTTGGTTCTAGAAACACCACAAGAAAATGGTGTGTTAGAAAGGATGAACAGGACAACCATGGAGCGTGCAAGGAGTATGAGATTGCATGCAAGGTTTCCCTTACAGTTTTGGGAATATGTTGTAGATACTTATGTTTACTTGATAAACATAGGACCTTCAAGTTATTTGGATTCTAGAGGAGGAATGGACATGTAAAAGGGTAAACTATTCATTTTTTAAGAATTTTGGTTTTGAAGCATTTGTTCATATTGATACAGAAAATAGAACAAAAATTGAAGAAAAATCCAAGAAGTGTACCTTTATTGGATACTGTGTTAATGATTTTGGTTATCGGTTATGGGATTATGAAAATCAAAAAATCATTTGAAGTAGAGATGTCATATTCAATGAGAAATAAGAAAAAGAAAAGCCAGAATACACAGTGCTTGATGAGATCACTGAAAAATAAACTCCAAAGGTACCGGAAAATCAAAATGTACAACAACAGGAGCAACAAGTACCTCAAACTCTTGCAAGTGTTGTTAGAAGATATACTAGGTTAAGTAGACCCCATGAATGATACCCTCCTTCATTGTATTATTTATTGTTGACTGATTTTGGTGAACCAAAATGTTATGAAGAGGCAATGAAGGTAGACACTAAAAAAGAAGTGGGAGAAAGGCATGAAAGAGGAAATGGATTCCTTGGTAAATAACCAAACTTGGGACTTGGTTCAGTTTCCTGCAGGAAAAAGAACATTGTAGAATAAATGGTTTTACAGGTTGAAGGAATAATATGGAGGAAAAACACGACATAAGGCTAGAATTTTTTTAAAGGGGTTAGCATGAAAGAAATGTATAGATTTTGATGAAATATTTTCTCCTATTGTTAATATGGAATCAATTAGGACTATTTTAAGTCTTGTGTAAGTACAAAATTTACATAAACAATTAGATATGAAAACAACTTTTCTCTATGGAGATTTGGAGGAAGATATTTATATACAACATCCATAGGGGTATGAGGTCAAAGGGAAGGAGAATTTGGTATGCAGGTTGAAGAAGAGAATGTATGGCCTAAATCAAGATCAAAGGCAGTGGTAATTGAAGTTTGATAGGTTTATGACAGAACAAGTTTATAGTAGATGTCATTCTGATCACTATGTTTATTTTAAAAGGATAGAAAATGGAAGTTATATTATCTTTTTATTGTATGTAGATGACATTCTTGTTGTAGGGTATAATATGAAGGATATAAATGTGCTCACGAAGAAATTAGATAATTCATTTGAGATGAAGGATTTGGGTGCTGCAAATAAAATCTTTGGTATGAGAATAACAAGAGACAAGAAAAATCGCAAATTGACATAGTCTCAGGCTGATTACATAGAGAAGGTGTTGGAGAGGTTTAGAATGCAAAATGGAAAACAAGTTAGCACACCTTTGTCCAGTTGTTTCGAATTAACTAAAGAAATGTGTCCCAAGACACAAGAGGATATGGAATACATGTCCATGGTCCCTTATTCATCAACAATTGGTAGCTTGATGTATGTGATGGTTTGCACAAGACCAGATATTCCACATGCAGTGGGAGTTGTGAGTAGGTATATGAACAATGTAGGTAAAGAACATTGGGAGGTAGTAAAGTGGATTCTCAGGTATTTCAGAGGTACTTATACTCATGCATTATGTTTTGGAGTTTCAGATACTGTTTTACAGGGATATGTTGATTTAGATATAGTAGGTGATAAATATAGTAGGAGGAGCACCACAGGGTATTCTTTTACTATAGGTGTAACAATAGTAAGTTTGATTTAATAACTAAAAAAGATTGTTGCACTTTCAACAACATAAGTAGAGTATGTTTCTGCTACACACGCTAGTAAAGAAATGACTTGGTTACAAAGGTTTATGGAGGAATTGGGAAAGAAGCAGGAGAATAGCAGGTTGTACTGTGAAAGTGAGAGTGTCATTCATCTTACAAAGAACTCATCATTACATTTAAAGAATAAGAATATATAGCTCAGGTACCATTTCATATTATTCATCTTGGATTATGGACATTTTAAGTTGGAAAAGATACATACTAGCCAAAATTATGCAGACATGTTAACAAAGGGAGTAACTAGGGAGAAACTGATTTCCTTCTCAGCTTCAGTTGGTATTCAATCATGAAGGTGAAGATGATAAATTTTCCAGGTCCAAGGTGGAGTATAGTCCAACAAGTACAACAACAGTGGTGTTGTTTTGATCGGTCTCCAAGTGGAATATTATTGGTTGTGGAGCCTTATTATCTTCCTAATTCAAAGGTTTGTTTCATTTGTGCTTGGAACCCATTCCCTAATGGGGGGGTGGGGGTGTGGGGGGTATTCCCACCCAAAAACTGTCGCAAAGGGGGTCCAAGGGGGGAGACGACAAATTTTTTAGGTCCCCCTGGAGGGGGATTTGGGGGCAATGCCCCTGAAGTGAAATATTTGGAAAAATTGCCTTGTAAAATATTGTAATTTCGTAGTCAATCTAAACCATTCATTATAAGGTCAAAGATCTGATGGTAGAAGTTATTTTAGGCCTTTTTTCCTTAGAAGGAAACCCTATTTTATGAGGGAATTGTATTTTGGTCATGTATGTGTGTGATTATTGTATTCTAAGAGAGGAGACTATGAGAGAAATAAGAAGAAGTTACAATGGGTGTGTTGTAGGTTGTATCCCTTCATTTGTTGGATAATAAAAAGGAAGGACCTGAAAATTTCTCTGGTGGACATATCCCACACTAGGTGAACCACACATATCTATGTCACTATTGTATTTTGTATCTTCTGCGTTTTATTTCTGCATTTTTTTTATTTTATTGCTCTGCGATCCTGTTTTTCTAATATGGTAGGCTAGTTTGGGTGTGGCATTTGGTGCCAATCACTTTCTTCAGGCATGAGACATGAAAAACATAATGTAGCTTTGAGTGACTAAAAAAATCTAACTGATAAGCCACTGGCCCCACACATTAATGAATAGAATAAGGACCACAAAATTTTGGTGCAAGTTTTTGACACTGCTAGGATTTGAGTGAAGTTTTCTTGTATGTTTGGAGATGGAGAAACACCTAATCCCCTTCAACAAATTGAATGTTAGAATGACCCTGATCTGCGTGTTGCTTCATGCGGTTTTGATCCATTACCAAATTTTCTTTGGGAGTACTGAGAATGGTCATGTAGATGGTAAGATTTTGGTCAAGCTCTTGAGCCTTGGAGACAACCATTATGTATGGGAGAACCGATGGTGGCTTCTATATGTATACCACTTCAAAAGGAGTCATGCGAGTGGTAGTATGGCAAGAGGTGTTGTACCACAATTCAACTAGGGGTAACCATTGAGCCCACTGATGTTTTCTGTCAGATAAAAAACACCTCAAATACGTTTCCAACCACTTTTTGAACACTTATGTAATTGATTTCCCTAGAGCATGAATAATTCTTGCCAAAAATCGTTGGTAAAAGAGGGATCATTTTCAGAAACAATAGAATGAGGCATTCCATGGAGTTTGAAGATATTATCAAAAAAACATTTAACCACTATGGATGTTTTGAATGGGTGTTGAAGAGAACATAAATGAACATATTTGGAAAGACGATCCACTACCACCATGATGAATGACTTATTTCCTGATTTGGGTAAGACAACAATCAAATCCATAGAAATATTTTTTCAAATAATAGGTGGAAGCAGAAGTGGTTGGAGTGTAGCAGGAGGTTTGAAAAACTCTCCCTTATTGCATTGACGGGCATCACATTTGGCCAAAAAGGTATCGATGTCCTATTTCATACCGACCTAGGAGAAAGATCGTTTGACCCATTCATAAGATTTGGTTAAACCTGAATGGCTAGTTGTAGGTGAAGTATGAAGCACAAAGAGCACCTTGGATTTAATTGTTTATTTTTTTCTTAAATCCATGACACATTTATAGTGAAACTTGTCATTGTGCCAAGAGTATCATGGAGTAGCTTGGGGATCTTGTTGAATTTTTTGGATTAGGCCAGAAATTTTGGGGTCTTGCAACCATTCCCATTGAACAACCTGAAGCCAGTTGGAGACAATGATTGCGAGGGAAAAGAGGGACCCTTCTTCATCATATTTCATGGAAAGAGCATCAACCACCACATTTCCTTTTCCCTTCTTATAAACAATCTCATAATCATATCAAAATAGTTTGGTAACCCATTTGTGTTTCTCTAGGGATGAAATTTGTTGTTCTAGGAAGCACTTGAGGCTTTGATTGTCTGTCTTAATTTAGAATCATTGTCCCAATAGATAAGAGTGCCAAAGATCCACTGCATTCAAAATAACCAACATTTCCTTTTATTAAATCGATTGGCCCAAATGTCGGTCTGACAATTGTTTGTTGGTGAAAGCCAAGGTCATCCATATTGCATGAGGACTGCCCCAATTCCTCTCCTTGATGCATCAGATTCTAGAATTAAAAAATATTGAGAAGATTAATACTAGAAATAATAACTTTATTCAAAGAAGGAAATGTTCACTTGCCTCTTCGAGGGGGAAACCTCTAGTAGAGTAGAGCTCTATTACAATAATTCTAAAGAAAATACTTATCATGCCTCCTACTCTTATTTATACTAATCATATATTCTAAAGAACATTCTAGAGAGGATATTTCTAGAAGAAGAAGCTTCTATAAGGTCTTCTTACATTGACTTGTTCACAATTATTAAATAGGCCTTACTAACTAATGTAAGGTTTTATTACATGGAAAATATATTTAGTCCTGTTAGCGACGAAGGTCACTCCTGGATTGCTATCAGGAGTAGAGCCCGACGCCCATCAGTTTTTATGTCACGGTTTATTTATAGATGGGGTGACCAAATGGAAGCCAACTCAAAACGATATCATTCCAACTCTAAACTAGGCCAGGCATGCATGGGTGAGTGAGGTCTTTATAAACTTTAGACAGTGAGTGTAGTAAAGGGTGAACAGATGGAAGACTTGTATGGAAGGAGTGCGAAGGTCTGTTACAAACAACAGGTTCCTAACAGACTGTAGAAGAAGGCACCTAAACGCAAGGTCTTCTTGCACTTAAATACAAAAACCAGAGAATACAATAATGCAACGATAAATCATTTATCATAACAAAAATGTAATAATTCGTGCGACTCAGTCAGTCACGAACTCTCTAAGCATGAGACGAAAACTAGATGGAACAAGAAAAACTATCTGTCATAAACAAGATATCTCAAATACAGATGCATAAGCTGAAAACTAGAATAGCTGCTAAAACATTACAGTAGGGAGCTCTGCTCAACCATCGATGCTTACAAAATGGAAAAAATGCCTACATATACTCCTCCTTTCCTTTCGCCCAGCAAAGGCGTCTCAAAACTTTCAGTGGATGGTGTCACCTCAATCAAATTTGGCCTGCATTGTTCTGTCATACGCTACCTTTAATTCAACATGGCTCGTGCCAGGGGTAAGCTGAGCCCTTTGAATGTTCAACTCGCGTGTACAGGTTCCCCTGGTGAGTTTGAGACTCATCGTGGCTTTCTTGAAGAGAACCGGTACAAGGAACCCTCCTGAGTAAATTTCAACCGGGACCTCCATACTCTGCAATAAATGGGTGACGTGAGGCTTCACCCACCCTCTTTCTCCTTTATCCATTCTGAGCAGGTACTGGGATCCAAATCTCATCGGGCTGGAGTCGGCAAAGCACAATGCCCCCCTTCTGAGAATTAATTCGGCACCTTTGGCCAAATGAAAACCAAAGCGCCCCTCACTTCAGACCTCCTCTTTTATGACCAGGCATCAGAACCATGGGCCCGGTCCTGAGCGCTATCAGGAATTTGGGGTTCGGGAGTTCAAAATGCAAAAAACAAGGGGCGCTTGCTCCTCGAAACTTCGATACCTGATTTGCGATGAGCTCCACCTCAATGAGATAGCCCCTACCGGTGGGAACCTGATCCATGTGACCTGCTTCCGAGTGACCGTAGTCAAACCCTCCATCAGAGTTTCGAAATTCATGATGTCATGATTCACAAGTGCTCTAGACTCGCGAATCTCTGATTCCTGATGGCTCCTTCCGTGCTAGCCTTTTGACTAGGCCCTGGTCCAAGTGACCACCACCACATGCCCTTGACCATCTCCATCGGAGTTTTGCAGTTTGCATTTTTGAAGTGCATGAACTACTCATCCCCAAGATCCCCGATATCTCGATGGCTTCAACTTCTCCGACAGGCGCTTTCTTGTCGGGAATTTCCCGATGACGCCGATCTCTTGCCACGCGTCCCTTCTCAGGCGGATAGTCTAGATATCCTTCGATGTTCCTTGCGTCCATGATCAGGCTCGCTTGACGTTTATGGCTGTGGCCTTTGAATAAATCTCACCTGACCGGCTTTCAAAATCCCACCTCTATGTGTTTACATCAGAGGTCTCGAATCGGAGAGGAAAACATCCATGTGCAGGAAATGTCACTAACATTAGGCTCCACGGGGAATAGAGTCATCCCCGCGATGCTCTAAGAACTCCTTCTGCAGCTTCAGTGCCTTGCTAATGGGCTATGGAGTTACTTATTAGGCCGAAAACATACAAAAAAAAACTAAACAAGAACTAAAAGACAATATTTACAAACAGAGGAGCCAGCTAAGGCTCAAATAAAACATTTTTTTAGAAAATGCCCATTCACTGGGCTGTTGAAAACCTCTTCACCCTCTAGATCCTGCAACCCATAGGTGTTTTTGGAGAAAATCTCAGAGATTTTAAAGGGGTCGATCCATAGGGCTTTGAACTTGTTGTGCTTGCCTTTATCCTGTCTAGGTGCGTCCCACTTAAATACCAAGTCCCCGATCTCGAGCTCCTTTTTCCTGACCTTCCTGTCAAAAGCCTGCTTGATCTTCTGCTGATGACTGTAAGATGCATCCCTCACTTGTTCTCTGATCTGCTGCACTTCAACTATCTGATGAATTCTTCTGATCATATGATATGGTTCTCCCTCATAGTCTTGAAAAAACTTCACCACAGGTAAGGCGAGCTGAGTAGGGAAAACTGCCTCTGCTCCGTAGACTAGTTGAAATGGCGAAGTGCCCAGAGACTTCTTTGTCGTGACACGATCGGCCCACAGAGAAAATTTCAATTTTGAATCCCAGGCTCTTTTGTTATCCTCTAACAATCTTTTGATGATCTTTATCAGGCTTTTGTTAGAGGATTCTGCTAAACCATTGCCCTGGGGATAGTAGGGGGTGGAGTGAACTAGAGAGATCTCGAACTGCTCACAGAACTTAATTAAAGGTTTAGATTTGAAAGAAGCAGCATTATCAGTGATGATTCTGCTGGGACAACCAAACCGGGCTATGATATCCTCCAGGAAGCTGATAATTACTTTGTGTGATGCGCTTCTGGTGGGGACAGCTTCTATCCACTTGGTGAAATAATCTGTCACAGTCAGGATCCATCTGTGCTGACCACTTGAGGGAGGATGAATCTCTCCGATGAAGTCCAACCCCCACTGCTGGAAAGGTGTCGAAGCTACAATGGGTTTCAATGGCAGTGAGGTGAGCTGTTGCTTTCCTGAGAACTTTTGACATTTGGTGCAAGCTCTGATCTCCCTGCAAACATCAGTGAATAAAGTAGGCCAGTAATATCCAGCCCTGAGGATCTTATGAGCTGTGGTTTTCCAGAAATGATTCCCCCCACAAAGGCCTTTATGGAAATCAAACATAACCTTCTGGGCTTCCGGTGGGTTCAAACATCTCAGCAGCATCCCCAAAGGATCTCTCCAGTACAAAACTTGCTCAATGAGACAATACCTGACCGCCTTGAGCTTTAAATCTTTCGCTTTTCTTTTTCCCATTCCATCGGGGGGCTTCAATTCTTGCAGAAAATAAAGAATGTCACGATACTAGGCACAATTTATCCGCGATAAGCCATCTTGAGGGCATTGGTTGGGCAGCTCAGTTTGTCGAGTTCATGAGCAAGTGTTGAGGAAATTGACTCCCAAGGCTTCACAATTGGATTCAGCCAGTAGCTTGGCTAGGCCTTTCCCCTTAACCATCTTGGTGGGCTTTATTTCCAAGTCAAATTCCAGAATTTTTTCTATCCATTTGCCTCTTCTCCCATCTATGTCTGGCTGTACAAGAGTGCCTTTTACGGAAGCTGAAGGAACGTATGCTGTCACTTTCGAATGCAAGATGTAGACTCTGAAAGCTTTGAGGGCTTTCACCAAAGCATAATCCTGCTTCTCC
>SNQJ01S0005003.1:42319-115188 GCA_010110895.2 Picea sitchensis
CCCTACTCATCTCGCCTTACCTGTGGCGAAGTTCTTTCAAGACTATGAGGGAGAACCAGATCATATGATCAGAAGAATTCATCAGATAGTGGAAGTGCAGTAGATGAGAGAACAAGTGAGGGATGCAGCTTACAGTCATCAGCAGAAGATCAAGCAGGCTTTTGACAGGAAGGTTAGGAAAAAGGAGTTCGAGATCGGGGACTTGGTATTTAAGTGGGACTCACCTAGATAGGATAAAGGCAAGCACAACAAGTTCGATTCCCTATGGATCGGCCCCTTTAAAATCTCTGATATTTTCTCCAACAACACCTATGGGTTGCAGGATCTAGAGCGTGAAGAGGTTTTCAAGAGCCCAATGAATGGGAATTTTCTAAAAAAATGTTTTATTTGAGCCTTAGGTGGCTCCTCTGTTTGTAAATATTGTCTTTTAGTTCTTGTTTAGTTTCTTTTTGTATGTTTTCAGCCTAATAAGTAACTCCATAGCCTAATATCAAGGAACTGAAGCTGCGGAAGGATTTCTTAGAGCATTGCGGGGATGACTCTATCCCCCGTGGATCCTAATGTTAGCGACATTTCCTGCACATGGATGTTTTCCTCTCCGATTTGAGACCTTTGATGTAAACACAAGCGAGCCTGATCATGGACGCAAGGAACAACGAAGGAGATCTAGACCATCCACCTGAGAAGGGACGCGTGGCAAGAGATCGGCGTCATCGGGAAATTCCCGACAAGAAAGCGCCCATCGGAGAACTTGAAGCCATCGGGATATCGGGGATCTTGGGGACGAGTAGTTCATGCACTTCAAAAAGGAGAACCGCGAAACCCCAATGGAGATGGTCAAGGGCATGTGGTGGTGGTCACTTGGACCAGGGCCTAGTCAAAAGGCTAGCACGGAAGGAGCCATCGGGAATCGGAGATTCACGAGTCTAGAGGACTTGTGAATCATGACATCATGAATGCCAAAAATCCGATGGAGGGTTTGACTACGGTCACTCGAAAGCATGTCATATGGACCAGGTTCCCTCCGGTAGGGGCTATCTCATTGAGGTGGATCTCATCGCAAATCGGGTATCAAAGTTTCGAGGAGCAAGCGCCCCTTATTTTTTTTGCATTTTGAAATCCCGAACCCCGAATTTCCGACAGCGCTCAGGATTGGGCCCATGGTTTTGATTCCTGGTCATAAGAGAGGAGGTCTGAAGTGAGGGGCGCTTTCGTTTTCATTTGGCCAAAGGTGCCGAATTAATTCTCAGNCTTCTCTACCGACTCCAGCCCGATGAGATTTGGATCCTGGTACCTGCTCAGAATGGATAAAGGAGAAAGAGGGTGGGTGAAGCCTCATCTCACCCATTTATTGCAGAGTATGGAGGTCCCGGTTGAAATTTACTCAGGAGGGTCCCTTGTACCGGTTCTCTTCAGGAAAGCCACACCGAGTCTCCAACTCACTAGGGGAACCTGTACACACCAGTTGAACATTCAAAGGGCTCAGCTACCCCCTGGCCCGAGCCGTGCTGAATTAAAGGTAGCGTATGACAGAAAAATGCAGGCCAGATTTGATTGAGGCGACACCATCCACTGAAAGTTTTGAGACACCTCTGCTGGGCAAAAGGAAGAGAAGATTATATGTAGGCATTTTTTCCATTTTGTAAGCATCGATGGTTGAGCAGAGCTCCCTACTGCAATGTTTTAGCAGCTATTCTAGTTTTCAGCTTATGCATCTGTATTTGAGATATCTCGTTCATGAAAGACATTTTTTCTTGTTCCATCTGGTTTTCTTCTCATTCTTAGAGAGTTCGTGACTGACTGAGTCGTGCGAATTATTACAGTTATGTTATGATAAATGATTTATCGTTGCATTATGGTATTCTCTGGTTTTTGTATTTAAGTGCAAGAAGACCTTGCGTTTGGATGCCTTCTTCTACAGTCTGTTAGGAACTTGTCGTTTGTAACAGACCTTCGCACTCCTTCCATACAAATCTTCCATCTGTTCACCCTTTACTACACTCACTGTCTGAAGTTTATAAAGACCTCACTCACCCATGCATGCCTGGCCTAGTTTAGGGTTGGAATGATATCGTTTTGAGTTGGCTTCCATTCGGTCACCCCATCTATAAACAAAACTGTGACATAAAAACTGATGGGCGTCGGGCTCTGCTCCTGATAGCAATCCAGGAGTGACTTTCGTTGCCAACAAAGTGGAATTAATATTTCAATAAGAAAATGGTTATGGATATAATGATTACCAGTTCTTCTCTAAAAAAGTGCATTTGATAATCATTTTGTTGATCAATGTCCTAAAGATTATAGGCCATTGTTCTTGAGTCATAGTGCTCTTTCCTAGATAAAAATCTTAGTCAAATTGCTACCCTCAACACTCCTTCAATTTTCACTTTCTTGAACCATGTTGCAAGTCATGTATGGTTTGTGTTCTTGGTTGAGTTTTGGAAAGATCATTCTTGGTGAGCCTTCTCAACACAACTCCCAAAAATTTGCAGAACAATTCCTTGAATAGCTACGTTGATAGTTTCATGAATGGGCTCAGATGTACCTTCTCATTTAATAGTTGAAAATTACAATTCTAATGATAACAAAAATATCATGATGGAAAACCCCCAATGAGATCAAGATGAAGGTGACTAAACAAACAAACTTCATGAGCAAACTCAATAAGGTCATATCAATATAAAACCAATGAAAACCATTGAATCAATCCATGTCAAGATGTTGCATCCAATCATTCGAAGAGTGGAGTAATAGAATTGGAAATCAGATCAAGAAGGTTAAATGTGATTTAAGAGAGCTTCAAAAGACACCTTCAATCTCCAAAAAGGAGGAAAATATATCAATCAACATACCTAGTTCATTAAATGAAGTGATATGATATTAAAATATTACATTTCACCCTCATAATGAAAAATGAATGGTGATAAAAGACAAATTCCATCGATCCGAACTCACAAGACTAAGGAGCAGATATCTATCTTGTTTCCCAACAAATTGGGAAAAGTATTTTTCCTTAAATTCAATCTTAGGAGCTTGTGGTGGTGAAAGATAACATAGAAATGCTCATGTGTGTGTATTCTATAACCCTAAATATTTTCAATATACTTAAAACAATCAAAGGAAATTGAATCTCGATGTTCTATTACTTAAGTTATATGCTAGAGATGAAACACATTGTTCCTTTTCCCAATACATGAAAGATAGCTTTTAGGTTTGGGAAACATATAAATGTACCAAGAGCCTCAAGCAAAACCTCTTCATAGGACAACAAACACTCCAATTATTTTACTCAATGGACATCAACATAAAATAATTAAATACAAAGATCATGATCTGTTACAAGATTTTGAATTTCTTCTACAAAAATAAATGATCTACCTTTTACATTCTTGAAATCAACTCTATCTTAAAGGTTTCATGTCTATAGAATAGCATACCTACTGAAAAGGTTTGTAACCATATGTTAGTTCACTAGTCTTTGTTTCAGGAACCAAGAGAATAAACCTGTGATACTACAACATCGATTAGTTGGTCAATAATCCTTTATGAGAAATGTATCCATCTACAGATTGATCAATAGGGTTTTCAAAGTCATTTTGTATGATGAAAAACAAGGCCATGATCAACTGATATTATTTTTTCCCAGGTTGTAAATAATTCCTACAACAGCTACTTTTGGCAGTGTAGGATAATAAGTTGTTCAACTATGAATGTTGGAGTGAATATTGTTGAAGTGAACATGAATCTTCTAGTTGGACTTTTCAGAGAATTATGCACAAGGTTTACTTATGATAACCAAGTTTAAGCCAAGATTTTAGTCAAACAACAAAAATGAAATGCATCAAATGAAAAGAATAATGATTTTATGAAAAAAAAAACTTAGTCTAAAGCAAGCCATCATGATCTACAAAATAAACTAACAACAACTAGTGGATTTTATTTAAGAAACCAAGACAATTCCAGATCTACACTATACAAACGAAAAACAAAAGAAAACATCTAAATTATGCAAGAAGAAAGGAAGAAATGAACTATGCTACTCTTGTTCCTACTCTATCCTACACTGGTTGAAAGAAGGATAAGTGAAAGTATAATGCTAGTGCAACCAATCAAGTAACCCAAACAAGCAACCACATGTTCATCAGAAGTTAATTGCAAAAAATGGAGTAGTGAGGGATCAAAGATAGGAATAACTGATTCAAGAAAATCTCTACCCATCATGTTAACTTTGACGACTTTATTGTTCATGGGAAATGAAAACGTGTAGGATTCCTCCAACCAAGATTCAATTCAATCATAAAATTTACAATGATCACCATAGGACTGTTGGAAGGAATTAAAGGGTGGCACACCTGACGAGACCCAAAAATGAAATTCATATGCAATGTACCTTGTGGGATAGTCTCGATATGGGTGGCATCTCGTTTTACAAGACAAAGAAAGATAATGTGAACTAGACATAACCATTGGTTGAAACCTAAGTGCCTCATTGTCCAGGCAAGTCTCCCTGGGATCACATATTACATACCCCACATGTTGCGAGGAGAGATAATATATGATTGTTTTAGGGAAATATTGAGTGAAATATTACTCCAAGACTTCTCCTATGACATCAGCTAAATCATGTGAGGAGTGTTGGAGTATTGAGATAACATCCAAGGATGATTTATGCATCTTCCCCTGAAGATTGACAAGAGATTATTGAGTAGATTTAGGTGATAGTATTTCTTGGATCAACTCAATGTTTTATGTTCTTTGTATGATGATGTGATTTTTTGTTTGATGTGATTTATTCATGGATATATGAAAACCTATTATTCTCTACCCACCTTAAATCTTATATTGTTAACATATGTGCATTGAGATCATAAATTTCAAATTGCATGAGATCAATGGATGATAGGTTAGGACTCACATTGAATTCTAGAACAAAAAAAAAATCATCAAAGACAAGATTATCATAAACAAAATGTGATTCAATATGTTTCAGAAACGGAAAAGGACTTAGAACTTTGTGCAACCTAGATGGACTGGCAATAAGATATAGTATTTGTTTGATCACAGCTGGGAAATATTCTTTTTTTGGTTTATTATTTAGTGTTATTTTATAAGAGTAATGTAAATACTGCACTTGGTGATAAACAAGTGGGTGCTCATGTGAGTGGTTTTCATCAAACATATTTGTATAAAGAGAATAAACACCTTCGAATTATGGAAATTATAGGATATATTCAATGAGATATTCATCACAGACCAAAGTATATTCATGATTTTATGAAGGGGAGATGATAAATGGTTAACATTCTAGGTATAAGGGGTTTAATATTTCTAGTAAGGATTCCCCCATAGCTATAACAGAGTGTTGATTAGAGATCATGTACCCTCTATCATTCATCACCAGATCCGAATCTTATGAATGGGAGGTAATCAGATAGTACCCTTCAGGAATAGGAATGAGATATGAAAACCAATCCAATATTCCTTGGTCTGAGGGTTTTTCATTTTCAGAAAATTTACAATAAATCTTCAAGACTCTTAGAAATAAATAATCCACATATTTTTTTTCGAGCCTATGGAATTCTGCGAGTTCATCAAAGAGTTCATCACAAACATAATATACATAACCAACGATATAGATTCCCATGAATTTTTTCCCTATATGTATAGATTTCAATGACAATGTCCGAAACTATGATTTAATCCACCATTCAAATGCGAGGATAAGCAATCGACAAATTTCATTGTCCCGAAAAATCTTAAGATTTTTTCAAGTGATGTTAAATTGATTGAGATGCGTGAATGCAGGGAAATTCCCTTCACCATAAAATTTTGAGTTTGACAAGATATTTATTGTCTTGACTGAGATGCCACCAGTGGGTCACATAAGACTCAAAGGGTTATCTCATACAAAGATACAGAGAGGAGCCATGGGCTTGTTAAAAATTAAGTGAAATGACTCCACATGGGCATGCTTGTCATCCAACCCTCATTCTAGTGCTAATTTTGTTGACACGGGAAAAATCACCCTTTGTAGACATCAAGGGTTACCCCAGATAAGAATTCTTGATCAGAACTCTCACCGTTTGGAATAGGGAACCCATCTGGATTCTATCTCGACATCCATTTCTGGTTTTAATTTTATCGATTGCAACCCATTCCACTAATGAATATGTCCTAAGACAAAGAACTAATATAACATGCATGCATCCGGACAGAACTAAGGTAACCAACCATGTTACTGTCAAGGGATTGGGAAATTGTTTAGATAGAACAAAGACAAGAATATGAATAAACAACTATAAAAATGGAGTAGTCTATTATTTAAACAATCATTTATGGTTCTATGCCCACGAATTTAGACAAATATTCTCTGAAGAACATAAATAAGAATGAAACTATCATACATAAGAATAGTCTACAACATGAAGCACACTCTTACACAACCTAAGTGTTGAGAAAAACGTAAAGGAATAGTCCACAATACGTCCAACATGAGAATCAAATCTCTCCAAAAAATAGCTTGGCCAAACTAACTTCTCTTCATTAATGGTTTTAGTAATAGTACACAAAAATTCCAAGGAGGGCTTCTCAATTTTAGTTAACATGGTATTCCTGAAATAGTTCAAAAAATGTATAATGCTTGAAGAGCCCCAAAAACCATTTACTTGGATACATTCCTTGGATTTATTGAATTTCAGTGTGACTCTTGACCTTCTGCCTTCCTCTGATGACCTTTCATTTACAAACTTTTGTCCTTATCCCCTTTGTAATGATGAGAGGACAAGGATAGCAGAAATATTTACGATTTAATGTATAATAGCTAGTTACAATTTGAACTTTTTTTTAGTGTTGGTGGGACATCATAGATTATGTTCATAATGCACTTCACCCACCATAGATACTAGTTTGGAAATGAGAACATGCTTCTCCTTCAATATTTGATATTCAATCATAATGGGATTCATAATTCTTCTTCGTTCATTCGAGCTCGATTCCCTTTCGTTGCTCCTCTATTGTTGCGACAAATGTGGTTGTTGTGGTTTCTCTATCATCTTCGACGACATATCATGTTTGTGAGGGTACTGCTGCATATTGGTAGATTGTATTGATGTATGGCAGTTGTGCCTTCATAATTTTCTTCCCTCACATGTTAGCATATTGAGATTGTTGATTGTGGCCTTCCTTTGGCATTGGTACCTAGCACCATCCAACATGCAACAAAAGAGTGATCGCAAAGTAACCTCAAAATAAACTATTAAAACCATGTAGTTGAACCCATATAACTGAAACATTAATTAATTGAGAGTTTGTATATGCTTCCCTGATATCAATTCATGGTTCCTCTAGGTTGAGGTGTTGTGTTCTTCAGGGTTATTGATATGGTACTAGATATCAATCTTGAAAAATTTAAATAGTTGGAACTAAGAATTTATCAAATCCTAGAGTTTAGAAGTTGTATATCTTAGAAATACCTTTCCAACAGTATAAGAAAGATGCCAAATGAATATATGAGTCAAAATTTATTTTCAAAATAGCGAAGGAAGTTTGGAAGGGTCATATCCCTATTCCACAGAAGTTCGTGAGAACTCCTCCTTTGTGCTCTATACAAGTTCCCAACAACTCCTCCTTTCTGTACCAAAGTCGCTCCTGGGAACTGATCCAATATGCAACGACAAGGATGGAACTTTAGTTTGTCGATAAAGATCAAGTGATTAAATCTAGATAACATTGGTGTGGCTTCTCACACTGTCTTTGGGTGTACTGGATTAAATCTTCGAGAATTGAATTCGGGTGCATTTGAAGCTAAATTTATCATCTCCTCTAGTTTTCATATTTCTTGTCAATGGAGGAGTCTGTTATATCTATCTTGTGAGATACATCTTCTCTAGTTAATGATGTTGAAATAAATTGAGCAGTTACATTGAATTTATTATTTTTGCACCATAGGGAACACTATGCATTTTATTGGTGTTAATAATGGTGGGAAACTGAAAACATTATGTTGTTCTTCCACAACCTTTCTTGGTCGCGTGTAAAAGAAGTACTCATAGAAGTAGTAAATGATTCTACTAATACCAAATGATGACTTAATCATAGAAGTTGTGAAACTCTCTAGTGCTCCTTTCTTTTTATTATTTATTTAAATATAAATATCATGTCCTTTGTCAGAGTGGCAGTTTGGCAAAGTGTGCAAACTTGGAATAGTGTCTTTTGTGATTGTTTCCCCCAGATGAATATTTATGGATTATTTTAGAGCATAAACAATCGAGATGTTTGCGCTCAGATTGTTATAACCCTAAATTGTACCAGACATGCATACCTGGCATCAGGCCATCTAAATTTCTATCTTTGCCAAGCCATCACTAAACAAGATCTTCAAAAAATCATTGTTTTGAAGATGTATGCGCCCTGCACCACTACTACCCATGTACACACGCCTGTTGAACCACTACAGCCCGTGTTCACTCACAAAATATCGCGAAAAATCAACATTGCATAGGATACTGGTTTCTGGGCCATTACTTAACTATTTGACTGCCCATAGCCAGTCACTCCAACCATTACTATCTCTTCTGCCCTATAAAAGAAGGGGTTGGGGTCCCATGTCAAAGGGAAGAACAAGAGCATAGAAACTCTACCCATTTCTATATTCCCCCTTTGCCCCAATATTCGGTGACCACATTGTGACTTTGAGCCAGAATTCACTTTTTCTCCATTGCAAGCCTTTGCCATTCCCCTAGAGAGAACTGAAGAGGAGAAGGAGACGTGGAAGCAGTTGGTGCATTGCGAAGAGGAGCCTAGGACCAAGTTCAAGAAGTAGTGTCAGTATCATATTGTAAGTGAATTTTGTGAGATTAATATAAAGAAGTAATTTTTCCATCTAGCCAAATGACGTCTTAAACTTATATGATTTGTTTACATTTCTTGTTTATGATGTCTAACCCACTAATCCATATGTAGAATGCATGCTTGTAGTTTATTGTTTGTCTTTTGGTGAATGCAGGTCATCCTTGGGAGGAGACTTGTAGTCAGGAAATAACTAAGTGCAAAGGGATTGACACCAGACGCGGAGTTTAAGGTATGCCTACCGGATCCCTATACCTTGTCTTTTATGTATGATTATGGGGTAATGTTAGGATAGTTGATAAAAAGTAGGAGACTTTAGACAGTTATCTCTACCTACATTTTAGAACCCTGGTGTAGTCCGTAGAGGGGTGTTCCCACTATAGAAGAATTGGCGACCATATTGGGGAAGACTCTAGGGCCTTTGGGGATATTTCTTTGGGTGATTTGAATCAGTTCATTTACTATTTTTTGAGTTTTTGTAAGCTTCTGTGTGTTTAAGGGATGTTGGTCTTCCATACCAGTACTCCTTGACTTTGTTTGACTGTTGGTTTTCATTTTTTTTAGAAGTTGCAAAGGTGTGCACGGCCTATTGTGGGCCTACACGTGTGCATATGTGCCCTACCTTTGGACAACCCTCGTACATACGTTGGCTACTGAAGTGTCAGTAGCGTGCCTGTGTTGAGAAAATATTTTTTAAAGAAGAGGTAGTCATCTTCTTCCCTGTCTGAAGTCATACTTCTCAAGAGTTTTCTTGATCTAGTCCTGGTCTCTGTTGTTACAGTCTTTAGCCTGGGTTTGACGTCAATTTTCTTGTCTTTTAAAAAAAAAAAAATCTTGTGTTTCCTAGCTTTTTAAAATTATTTTTAGCTTGAAATTTTAAGAAAAATGAGTTGCATTTTGAAAAAAAATTCCCCCTCATGGCTGAGGGGGGGGGCGCATGAATCGTGTGTTCATCAGTTTCTTTTAGAATCTTTTGTTACTTCTGCTTTGATTGGAATAAAATATAAAAATAAACTTAGCTTGTTAGGTCTCTTTCTTTCTTGGCATTTGCTTCACATTGTTATTTGAAAAAGAAAAAGAAATTAGCATAGTATTGTGTTTTCTTCTCATCTTAAAAGCATTTCAAAAGAAAATAAGAAAGATAATCCTTCTTTGCTAGTGTTCTCATAAGTTTCATTTTCTGCAAAGTGTCTTAACAACATCAGTTGCACTACCACACCCCTTTTGAGTAAATCAAGCCAGTAAAAAGAACGGTTAATTAAAATCAACCAGACTTTATGTTTGTAGGGTCCATCAACTAGTCTAGGCTAGAGCCTTGATTTAGGTTGGAGAGGAAGCTCTTCAAGTCTACAAAACAAACGTAGGAGTCTGTGCTAGGGAGTGAAAAAGTAAAATAACATGGAAATTATTTGGTACCCCCCTCTAACATAAGGGTTAAACACGAGGTCGTGTGTGGAAAGGTAGCGGAGATAGCCCCTCCAAAGACGGACCAAGCACAGTGGGGAATGCATATAGAGGGCTTATCTTGGGATTCCGTTGATCTCATTTTCCATGGAGCTTCGTGGGTCTCGAATCCATTTGAGGTCCTCAGTTTTATTTTGGAACACTTGCTTTCAATACCCTTGATAGGTTTCGGGCTTGATACCCTGCTCATTGCGGTCCACCAGACTGTCAATTATACCTACTTGGTAATTGTTCACGAGCTAGAAACCTAGTTGCCTTTATTTTAGGGACTTACACAGGTGACTGTGGGGGTATACCGTGGTACCTAGGGAAGACGTTGGGTCACACTTTGCAGATTATACCCAGAGGGTTCTTCCTTGTTCGAGTTTCACTTGCACCAATAAGTTTCTCTAGTGTTGGTTGGCATAATTGTTCTTCCTACTAGTTAGTTGTTTGCTTGATTTTCCTTTAGGAACTTTTAGTGTGTGCTCTGTGCTCCCTAGTTTTCCATAGTGTGTTAGTCAATTTTTTCTTTGAGTCTCTAACCTAGGGTGGTAGACCGCCCACTCCTTTGGCCATGAGGAATTTTCGATCTTCCGCTTAGAAACGTAGAATCGCCTCTTTATAGGCGTTGTTTTGATAACACTTGTTCGTCGGAGCCGGTGTGTGAGAATTTTATGGACTTGAATGATCCTGCAAGGGGAGAACCTGTGCATAAGATTTTCATGGATAAAGTTTCAGATGATACCAACCAAGGAACCCCTTCGCAAAGGGATTCTTGTGCTTTTCCTTTTTTCTGAAATGTTGGTGTCCCTTTGATGGCCACTTTGTACATTCCTAGGTTGAATGTGGGACTATGGCTTGGTTGGGTACCATTCCAAATGTCTTGAATGCTCTTGACGCTTCTCAGTTAAGCACTTTATGTCATGGGCATCCTGTTGATGTTCCTTCGTCAGCAAATTCTTCTCCTCCTCCTTCTCTCGCCTCTGGTGAAAGTACAGATACTAGTAACCAAAAGTCTAAATGAAGTAGAAAGAGGAAGAATAGGAAGAAGAAATAACTGACCTCAATGAGTCATGTTGGAGATAGGTCGACAACCTCTATGAGTCATGTTGAAGACCAACACCCAGGCTCTACAAGTCATGCTGGGGGCACGCACCCAACCCTTGCCAGTCATGTTGGGGGAAAAAGTCCAGTCACTGATAGTCATACTGGAAATATGTTTATAGCCTCTGTGAGTCATGTTATCGACCCATCACCATCCTCTGCAATTCATGTTGGAGATGTGCAACCAACCACTTCTAGTCATGTTGGGGGCATTGATTCTTTTGAGAAACCTAGATGGATAAGACGTAAGCCTAAGTTCCCTTGTAAGCTTTGCAAGGGAAATCACCTTACTCATTTGTGCCCTGGCATTCTAGAGGTACAAATATTGTGGTCCCTGACTGCAAGCTCTTCTAATTCTGAGTCTTCTGAGGTTTCCTCTCTGCCTATTCATCCATTGGTTGAGAAAGTGTTCATGCCGATGCAGTCATCAACTAATCCCACTCCTCTTTTGGGGGGTGAGGTGCCTTTAGACCATGTAGTCTCTCAGCCTATTCAGGCATTGGTTGAGAAAGTGGTCATGCCGATGCAGTCATCGACTGATCCCACTCCTCTTTTGGGGGGTGAGGTGCCTTTAGACCATGTAGTCTCACAGCCTTTTCATCCATTGGTTGAGAAAGTGGTCACGTTGATACAGTCTTCGGGTGATCCCACTCTTCTCTTGGAGAGTGTCAAGTCTACCAAAGTGGTCACGCCATTGTAGTCTTCGGCTAATCCCACTCCTCTCTTTGGGAGTGAAGTGTCTACCGACTATGTTTTTAGAATTTCCAGTTCCATACTTTCAGAACAAGGGGGCATTCTACTTGCTTCGAGCACACCCCCTCCAAGCCCTAGGATGGTTTCCTTTGATTGGAATGACCTTGTAGAACCTCATCTTCCTTCTTCTACACCTTTTCAAATAAGGTTTGAAGTTAATTCAAAAAATATTTATCGATGTATTGTAGATGAAGGAGCCTCTGGAAGTATTTTATCCTCCTCGGTTTGGAAAGTCTTGGGATCTCCCGAGCGTGTGTCTACTTCGCATGAGTTGTTGGCTTTTGAAAAACGTCCTAGTGAATATTTGGGGATTCTTCCTCAATTTCCTATCTCATTAGGTGGGAATATTGTCCTTATCGATGTTATAGTGGTGCAAGGCTCGTTAGATTTTAATATGCTTCTCAGGCATGATTATGTATATGCTATGAACGGTGTGGTGTCTACACTTTTTCAGGTGATGCATTTCCCTCATAATGGAAGCATTGTCACTATCAACCAACTAGCATCTGATAATCACCATCCTAATTCGGCATTATTTCAGACTACCCCTTTACATGTTCCTAGTGTTCGTGTAGACTCTACCCCACCACAGGTTAATTATGTGGTGTTTGATTACTTCTGAGTAGGAACCTATGAAAACATATTTTCCTTCTCAATACTTGGTCTCAACAATTGATCCATTGGTTTACCCAATGGGGGCATGGGAGCCCTTGCTTCCCCCTCTTGGTCCAAGTGATCTTGAGTCTCCTTCTCAGTCTGATCTCGTTGTTTGTAGATCCTCAAGCCCCCTGTGCTTATGATTATTCGTTGATAGACTCTGCCCGTTCGAGCCAGGGCCTCCATCATCATATGGAGTATGGTCAATTTACTTCACCCTTTGAGACTGTCAAGCCTCGTTTGCATGATTTATCAGATTTTGAATTTCCTTCAGATGAGGCTATCCTTGAAGCCATGACTACGGTTTCTATATCGTGGGAGGAATTACACCATGGTTTGTGTTTTCTTCCCTCTTGGGAGACTTTCCAAGTTGACTATCAAAGAGACTCTTGGTCTGAGCCTAGAAGTGGGCTCTACCTGAACCAGTTTCATACATGAGTCGTAGCCCCCTCGGGTCTTCTTTTAAGCCCTTTTCAGACCCTCTAAACATGAAAAGATTGTCAAGCGATCTTGTTTCCCTTAACACTTGCCAAACTAAAATTCGAAGGCATGTTTGTCTAGCAGTAGTTTACCCCTTTTCAGTCCGGATGGTCAAATGAACGAACAAAGGTATACTCTAGGAGCCTCGATTTTCTAGAAGAGTATTCCCAGGTATAGATTTAACCCTTTTTTGGGCCTGAGGGACTAAATTTACAGAAAAGGAACCCCCACACAGTCCATAGTTAAGCTCTTTTTAGACTCCCTAAAATTGAAAAGATGGTCAAGTGACCGTATTTCTTCATACTCGTTAAATTGATCCAGAAGAACATCCCTTACGGAGTCCATAGTTAAGCTATTTTTAGACTCCTTAAAATTGAAAATATGGTCGAGTGACCTTGTCTTTGTCACACTCATTAAAATGATTTTGAATAGACGTCTATTTGGTGCTAGTTTACCCCTTTTTCTAGTCGACTAGATTACCTTCGAAAAAGGTACCCCAGTGGAGTCTTCTTTTACGTTTTTTCAGACTCTCTAAACATGAAAAACCACCAAGCTTACCTTCTCTGGGCTCGTTAAAATTACATCAAACGACATTATCATTGTGTCTTATTAATTGCATTTGCATTCTTGTGTCTTTGGCCTAATTCCAGATCCATGTTGCTCTCAACTGAACCATCTGAAGCATGCCTTATACACAAGCCTTGTAGCACTTTGCCTTTGCGTCTTGACACCTTGAACCATGGAGGATTTTTCCTGAGTGTCCTTTTCTTGCATATGTCCCCTTGCTCTAAGAATCAATTTGTTCCTTGCACTTGGAACTAGTATGTCTGCGACACTCGATCCTTCTTTGTAACGTAACATTCTTTATTCTTTTTCAAGCTTCCCAAAATTATTGAAAAAGACAAAAAAAAAAAAATATACCCCAAAAAGAGGAAGGGAAAAGTATTTTCCTTTTGTTGACAACACAATGAGTCACCCTTGGACAAAACACATCCTTTCGTTTGTCCATCAAGCCCTAGGATTCAATATGACATAGCTACAAAGAGCTATGTCCTCCTCCATTTGATTACCCTTCCAAACATATGGAGAGTTTTCATTGCCTCCTGCATCGTGAACTTATGTCAATGCTATGTTGCCTGAGTCTCATATTTTGTCGTGCTTTCGTCCAAAGGGAGGTCTTACTAAAATTGAGTCAGCCCTTCTTCATTTTGTCTCTTGTCCTCATGTCTGACCACCCCAAAATACCAATCAAGTCCTTGTTCAAAATCAATGAAGTTCTCTGCACTGATCGCCAAGATCCTCTTGTTTGTTCCCGACAAGCCGTCGAAGACCTCTCGGTAGTTAAGTTATACACTAATATTACACTCCTACCTGAGTTTTGAAGATTTTGAAGTTGTTTCTCAAGTTCTGAAGACCTCATCTCCATCCATCAGGTCTCATTGGATTCTTGAAGATAGATAACATACATGTATATCTTTTGATTTTGAGATGTAGATATGCTATGTACTGCTAACAGCTACACTTTATATAGTTATATGACATGGATCTGTAGTGTATTTGATTGGCAACCATGATTTTATCCCGAGCATGGGTATGGCTACCTCGGTGAGACAAATTGTTATTTTTACAAATGGTACCTCCTGAACTCTGGTTCTTGGGATTCACTTGCTTCATACATCGGTGAAGATTTGTAATGTATTTCATCCATCAGATGCTCTTCTGACCTCACACATTAGGGAGCATATGTTATAACCCTAAATTGCACCAGACATGCATACCTAGCATCAGGCCATCTAAATTTCTATCTTTTCCAAGCCATCACTAAACAAGCTCTTCAAAAAATCATTGTTTAGAAGATGTACGCACCCTACACCACTGCTTCCCATGTAGACACGCCTGCTAACCCACTACATCCCGCGTACACTCACATAATATCTTGAAAAATCAAAATTGCATAGGATACTGGTTTTTGGGCTGTTACTTAACCGTTTGACTGCCAATAGACAATCACCCTAACCTTTACTATCTCTTCTAGCCTATAAAATAAGGGGTTGGGGTCCCATTTAAAAGGGAAGCATGAGAGCATAGAAACTCTGTCCATTTCTGTATTTCCCCTTTTCCCCAATATTCGGCAACCACATTGTGAGTTTGAGCTAGAATTCCTTTTTATTCCATTGCAAGCCTTTTCCATTCCCCTAGAGAGAACTGAAGAGGAGAAGGAGACGTGGAAGTAGTTGGTGCATTACAAAGAAGAGCCTAGGACTGATTTCGAGGAGCAGTGTTGGTCTCATATTGTAAGTGACTTTTGTGAGATTAATATAAAGAAGTACTTTTTCCGTCCTGCCAAATGAAATCTTAACCTTATATGATTTGTTTACATGACATATTAAAATGACATCTTAAACTTATAATCCATATGTAGAATGCATGCTTGTAGTTTCTTTTTTGTCTTTTGGTGAATGCAGGTCAACCTTGGGAGGAGACTTGCAGTCAAGAAAAAACTAAGCGCAAAGTGATTGACACTGGACACGGAGTTTAACGTATGCCTACCGGATCCCTATACCTTGTCTTTTATGCATGATTGTGGGGTAATGTCGGGATAGTTGATAAAAAGTAGGAGACTTTAGAGGGTTAGATCTGCCTACATTTTAGAACCCTGGTGTAGTCTGTAGAGGGGTGTTCCCGCTATAGCACAGATGCATGCTTGTTCATGTGTTTCCCCTTCATAGTTTGTTCTAGAAGACCACTTAAACCTATAAAATCACCATACAGATCGTTTTCCTTGTTGAGCTTAAACTAGAATAGCCTCAAACTTGTGGCTTGGCTGGTGAACATTGAATGTTGAAAGGTTTGGACTAGTAAAATTCTTAATTCAATACAAATTATGTGATTAGTTAAAGAAAACCCTAATTGACACCAGGTCTGTAACATCCCCGACCTCACACCGGTCGGGACATACCACTCCACAGATGCTTTCCTTAGCTCTAAAACCGTCTTTGTAACATTCCCAACCTTCAACAAGCCAGGCCATGCCACTCCTGAACACTCTTTCATGCTCAAATACCAATTTGTAACGTCCATGACCATTCATCCTAGGCCACGCTACATTAGAGAACACATCCATTCTCTGTGCGGAACGTACTGTAACATACTTAGCATCCTAACTAAGTTATGTCTCATATAAATTTCTAACTGCATGCAATTAAAACATATGCACACACAGAACTCTTGCGGAAGTTGAATATATATAAAACGTGAACAGAAAAATACACTATGTAATTGCATGAATTCACACTGAAATAGAAATAAACATATACAAGTAGCATATACATGCAATACCCATAAGAATATAGAAAACTATAATCACGCATAGGATAAACCCATAAAAACAACACGTGAATGAAAATGCAGCATGTAAATTAATCACACAATTGACACTTATCTTTGTGAGAATATCAACAACTGCGTGTAGACCTTCCATGAACCTCCCAGCCTTAGACCACATTGTTCATCACTCTCAACAGTGAGTCACCCCCGAGCTTGGACTAAAATCCACCCAGGTAAAGGGGTTCCTAACCAGGCTAAAGGCTCATGAACAACATGAATGACTTCATCTCAGGTGCTCACTCAACTAACAACCTACAATCCCTCATTCCCCACAAGCCTGTCCCACCCAAGGAAGTGTGCCCCTTCTCTGCTCAACAGTCCCTTGGTTGCCCCACTTCCCTTCCAGGGCTTCAACAAAAGGTCGGATAGGAAGTCTTAGAGCCCTGTAGCTATAGTTCAGCACCTTCGGGAAATCAATCCCCAACAATTCTCTCACCCAGAGAATTGCTCACGGGCCTAAAAACCCACCTCTTCAATATCCCATGGGCCTGACAACCCACTTCTTCAATCCCGCTCCCAAGCTAACAGTTACCCAACAAAAGGCTCTAGATACGGGTTCAATTAAGGTCATGAAGTACAAATGATAGCTTAATGGCTGCCAATACTCTTAGATGATTGATTGTATATCTCAATGATGGATGAATCAGGGAAAGATGATGGTCTGAATGATGGAGTGTTCCCCCGAAATGAACTATGTCCAACAATATGTATGCATGCCCCCAACTTGACACTTGTCATGTTGGAAGCTACTTTGGCCCACTTGGCCCCAACTTAGAACTTAGGATACCATAATTATCTACACTTTATGGTTTAAGAAATATTAATATAATATTTCTTAACTTATCCCCTTCCCTTTCCCTAACTAGTGGAGTTTAGTCCCCCATCTTTTTTATCATGGTCGGTCTACGCACAACGATGTATTTTATAATAAATATGATATATGTACAAAAATAGGTGCACTAGCCTTTAACATCTAGGCTCTCCAGCCTAATCAAAACATAAGCATCCTATCTTATAATATTGGCTCACCAGCCTATAAAATATATCAGATACACAAGGCTCCCTGGCCTCTACATTGCGCGCACTTAAGATGTTGCGCGCAGTATCCCAGATTGTGCACACTTCCTCATTTTACTATACAGTACATGCGTGCACTATGCCATGAAATGTGCATACCAAAATGATATCAAATCAGCTCACCAGCTTATGTACATTTGTATTTACATTTGCAATTGGGCTCGGCCTTAGGGATTTTACAATCCCCTCCCCTTCTTTATGCACTATCCTCAGTGCATCATGTACCCATGTACAACTAAATTTCAAAATCCTCAAAAAGATGCGGGTATTCTTTCCGCATTGCATCCTCATGCTCCCAAGTAGTGTCCTCGGGACCATACTAGGTCCATTGGACCTTTACAAGACCTATGGCTTGATTCCGAAACTGTTTGATTTTCCGATCCAGAATGCGCACCGGACGCACTTGAAAAACACCTTCTTGCTCCACCTGAATCACATTCCAATCAGTAACATGCTTAGCATCAGGTATATATTTATTTAGAAAGGATACATGGAATACATTATGAACAGACATAGATGCAGGCAATGAAATCATATAAGCTACTAGACCAATCCTCTCTAGTATTTCAAATAGCCCACAATAGCGAGCTGCTAACTTTGAACAATTTCCCAACTTCAGGGAACTTCTGTTGGCCTTCACTTTCAAGAATACATGGTCACCCACTTTAAATTCCTTGTGAGTTATGCCCTTATCAACATAGATTTTCTTCCTGTCTTAGGTAGCCTTTAATTTTTATTTTTTTTTCAACGTTTTCTCTTCCATTTCCCTGAGCAATTATGACCCAACCACTGCTCTATCTGCTGGGTTATCCCAGCTTATTGGTGTGTTTCACTTTCTGCCATAAAGTGTCTCAAATGGGCTCATCTTTAGAGATGCTTGATACCCATTGTTATAAGCGAACTCTACCAAGTGTAGGTAGTCTTCCCATTTTTATGGTTTATCCATCACATACATCCTCAACATATCCTCAATCACCTAATTCACCCTCTTTGTTTGTCCATCTGTTTCTGGATGATAAGTTGTACTAAATTTCAAATTTGTTCCAAATCCATTAAATAATCCCTTCCAAAATTTTGAGGTAAATTTTGGATCTCTGTTAGACACAATTGTCTTGGGTATGCCATGTAACCTAGCAATTTCCCTCATATAAACATCAACAATGTTCGTTGCCTTGTGAGTGAGCTTAACTGGAATAAAATGGGTAGATTTAGTAAGCTTATCCACCACTACCATGATAGAATCCTGTTGTTTGTTCATTCTGGGCAGTTTGGTAATGAAATCCATGGTTACAACTTCCCATTTCCAATCAGGAATGGGTAATGGATGTAGCAAACCAGTTGGGTGTCTATGCACAGCCTTTACTTTTTGACATTCCAAACATTTGGCAATAAAATTAACAACCTCTTTCTTCATGCCTGGCCAATAATATTGGCTATTGACAGCTGCAATATTTTTCTGATATCCTAGGTGCCCAACATAAGGCACATTATGCATTTCTCTCAATATCAGATTTTTCAGTTCCTGAGAATTTAATACATAAATTCTACCCCTGTATATGAGAACTTCCTCCTCATCTAGCTTGTATTCTTCAATTTTCTGCTGTAAAATACCTTGCTGTAATTTTGCCACTAAATCCTTGTATTGTAAATCTGATTTGGAAGTCTCTATGATTCTGTGTTTCAAATCTAATTGATACATGCTAATGGTTGTAGCATGCATTTCATGCACTCTTCTGCTGAGTGCATCAACCACTTTGTTCTCTTTCCCCTTGATATGCTTTATATCGAAGTCATATTCGCTTAGAAATTCTAACCATCTACTTTGCCTAGAATTTAAAGTTGGTTGATCAAACAAATATTTCAGACCATTATGGTCTGTCCTCATCTCAAACATTTTCCCCATGAGGTAGTGTCTCCATTTCCTTAAGGTATGTACTATGGCTACCAACTCCAAATCACGAGTGGCATAGTTTCTTTCATCCTCCTTTAACTTCCTTGACTCATAACATATAACAAACTCATTTTGACTGAGGACTCCACAAAGTCCCTCTTTACATGCATCTATGCATACAATGAAGTCTTCATTTGGGTCTTCTATCCTTAATATTGGAGTACTTGTTAATAATTGTTTCAAGTGTTGGAAACTATTTTCACAATCCAATGTCCATTGAAACTTCACACCCTTTATTTGCAATCAAGTGATTGTGTGTGCAATCTTTGAAAATCCATCTATAAATCTCCTATAGTATCCTGCAAGGCCCATGAATGATCTCACCTCTGTCACATTCTTTGGCACTGGCCATTCTATAATTGCTTCTATCTTCTCAGGGTCCACTGCTATCCCATCCTTTGAAATGATGTGCCCCAAATAATGAATTTTCTTCTAGTAAAATGAGCACTTTCTCAATTTGGCATACAATTGATGCTCCCTTAATACTTGCAAAACCATCCTCAAATTATGTTCATTCTCTTCGTCTGACTTGGAATATATGAAAATGTCATCTAGAAATACAATGACAAACTTGTCTAAATATTCTCGGAAAACACCATTCATTAAGCACATGAAAATAGCTGGTGGATTTGACAACCCAAATGGCACCACTGTGAACTCATAATGACCATACCTTGTCTTTAAAGAGGTCTTGTTGATATCTTCCTTTTTAATCCTTACCTGATGGTATCCTGACTTGAGATCTATCTTTGAAAAGATCTTTGCATCCTTCAATTGATCAAAAAGATCATCAATCCTTGGCAGAGGATACTTGTTATTTACAGTCACTTTATTCAACTGTCTGAAATCAATGCACAATCTTAATGTTTCATGTTTCTTCTTCACAAACAAGACTGGAGCACCCCAATGTGACACACTTGGGCGTATATACCCCTTCTTTAGAAGATCTTCAAGTTGCATTTGCAAATCCTTCAGCTCTGGTGTACTCATTCTGTAAGGAGTCTTTGACACGGTAGTTGCTCCAGGCATTAGATTTATAGAGAAATAAATGTCCCTCCTTGGGGGTTGTCCTGGTACCTCCTTGAGCACATCTTCAAAATCTTCCAGGATTGCATAATCTTCCAAATTTGGCACCTTATCTCTAGGTGTCTCCGCCAAATGAGCTGCAATTATTTGACACCCTTTTCTATAACATTTCTTCAACTGCAATGCTGAAATCTCTCCGATGGCTACTTCCCTGGGAATTCCCTGCACTTTCCTTAGTTTCCCTTCCTCATCCAAGTAATTAAATGCTTTGTTATGGAATTCTAGGATGGCATGCTATTGGTCCAACCAATCCATCCCAATCAGATAGTCATAGGAACCTAAAGGCAAGATGTTCAAATCTGCCTGGGTGTTCAGTCCATTCATATCAATAAGACATGACTTAACCATCTCATTAACTTTTCTTTTGGCCCTTGTAGCTAGTTGAACCAACCAATATTTCCCATGCTTGCTTCTTGGAAAATGAAAACTTTCCACCACCTTAGGATCTATATAAATATGACTAGCTACTGAATCATTTAAAATAGCAATGGTTTGGTTGTTGATCATACCTTCCACTTCAATCGTATGTGACTGATATTCTGCTGACTCGTTGTCCAAGGCTGCATAGATCCCAGGTATCTTTCTGCTTATGTCCTCCATTGTTTCATCTTGTTGTACATTATGACCAATCCTCCCTTTTTCACCTCTGTGAGGAAAATCTCTGAACATGTGATCCTCTTTACAACCCCAACATTGAATAGGTGGTTGCCTTGGCCTTTGACTTCCTATGTCCATATTTCTGGGTTCCTTAGGATTTTGCTGTCCCTGTGGACTATTTTTTAAGAATGGTCGCTTAGACCCCTTCTTCCTTTGATCCATCTTCAATTTCTTTTTTTCTTCCCAAGATTTTTGGAATGTTGGCCTTGATTTTTGTTGATCATATAGGCATTTGTCTCACCTTATGGTCTCATCCAATGTCTTGGGATCATCATACTGTATTTTGTCACTAATGAATGATGGAAATCCACTCAAATACCTTTGAATTTTGACTGTCTCATCCTTGATGAAAGAGACATACTTTAGTAGTTCTAGAAACCTTCTCTCATATTCCTCAATTCTCATACTCCCAAGCTTGAGTTCAATGCACTCTTTCATTTTCTTGTCATAGTATCTTTTAGTCAAGTATTTACTTTGAAAATATCTTTTAAATTCTCTCCAAGTTGCCTTCTTCTCATCAATATGTTGTACCTTCACATATTGGTCCCACCACATTGATTCTTTGCCCTTGAGCTGATAAATATGAATTATTTTCCATACCAATTAGACAGTCATAGGAACCTAAAGGGGGATGGACTTGAGATGTTGTGTGATCACTTATTGGAATTCCTCTGGGAGTGGTGGTAATTACTACTAACACTTATTGTTTTTATTTTCTCATCATGAGACTTGTGACTTCTTGATTTGCTCGAGCCACTCTCCTTATCAAATTTCTTTTCTATTATGTTCAAGCTCTCCAATAAATTCATGTTGAAGTCATCCTACTGCTCCTTGGCTCTTATAAGCCTTTCATTATTAGCTTTATGGCTTTGAACATCCTTCTGTAAATTTTTAATGGTCTCTGCCATATTTATGTTTTCATACCTTTCTTCACCATGTCCATTGGAGTTTGTTCTTTCCAT
This sequence comes from Picea sitchensis, assembly GCA_010110895.2. NCBI lineage: Eukaryota > Viridiplantae > Streptophyta > Pinopsida > Pinales > Pinaceae > Picea > Picea sitchensis. Next base: position 64,727 of record SNQJ01S0005003.1, read on the forward strand.
GCTCAAATGGACATCCATCCCTCTGAATTCATCTTCCTGGATATAATTTGTTGGTTCCTGTTCCATTACTCTGGACTCTAAACTGATCTATTTGTTGTTAACTCTGCAAAATGTGTAGCCAACAAAACTTGTCAGACTGACTGTTTCAGCAATTTTATGAAAAATATGAACCATTTTGGTTCAATAATTTATCAAAAGCCTTTCTTCTGATTTCCTGAAACATTGAATTCCCAATCAATTTTATGGGTGGACAATTATATTCCACTTTCCAAGACCTTTACAATGCCTTCTCACATGCTCAATTCCAAGTCTTGAGCAGAAAGTTATGGCTTCATGGAGCTAGTCGGGGTCTTATAATTTACCCTTCACTGTTTATGTTGTTCTTTCCCCTTCAAACAACTTCGCGTGCACACGTTTCAATCTGTGCTCCCGTATTTTCCATGTGTTGCAACATCGCAGTTAAATTGTGCTTCATGCACTTTAAAACTATTATGTATCACTTATTTGTCGCGCCAACAACATGTGTGCACTTTTGTGCCACGTGCCAATAACTACCACACGTAGTTTTGGTTCTTGCACTATTACCCATTGCACACAGTTTTTGTATCGCGCACTGATATTCCACATGCATTTCTCTCTATGCATTGCACCATGCCAAATTTCAATATGCCCCCACTGCACATCAATAATCTGTGTGCACGATATTAAACTATCGTGCGACAACATATACCCATATTGCACGTGCGCCAACCAACCTCCTCTCCGCTCTGCCAATACTGCATACACCCTACACGCCCTTATTGTGTGTGTGTACATTGTTCACACCTTCTTATGTGTGTGCACTCCACGCAATTCCAAATTTAGTGCGCGCACCCGCCCACCATATTCTTCCATGCGGCGCCACAATTTACAACGTGCACCTGCACGCTAACATTTTCTGTGCCATACCTCCACGCTAACATTTTCTGCTCCATTTGTCATGGCTTCACTTTAACTTCAAATTCGACCAATTCCAGGTTTGAATTTTCTAGGATAGATATTAAATCAGTAATATCTCATCACTTGGCTGAATTTCTCCATTTTCTCATGAATCCACTCGTAGAAATTGGGGCTTTTCCCCATTTCCACCCAGTTGTTGTTACTTTTTTCCATGGATGCTCCACAACTAAAATTTGGCCACTTCGAATTAAATCCTCTGTGACATTTTGCTTCAACTCAACCTTCTCGGCCCATTCAGGCTCAGTGTTGAAAACTGAAGCTCTGATACCAATTTGTAACATCCTCGACCTCACACCAGCCGAGACATGCCACTCCTCAGACGCTTTACTTAGCTCTGAAACCATCTTTGTAACATTCCCAGCCTTCAACAGGCCAGGCCATGCTACTCCTGAACACTCTTTCATGCTCAAATACCAATTTGTAACGTCCTTAACCATTCATCCTGGGCCACGCTACACCGAAGAACACATCCGTTCTCTATGTGGAACGTACTGTAACATTCTTAGCATCCTAACTAAGTTATGTCTCATATAACTTTCTAACTGCATGCAATTAAAACATATGCAAACACGGAACTCTTGCGGTAGCTTAATATATATATAATGTGAACAGACAAATGTGTTATGTAATTACATGAATTCACATTGAAATAGCAGTAAACATATACAGGCAGCATATACATGGAATACCCATAAGCATACAGACAACTATAATCACACATAGGATAAACCCATAAAAATAACACGTGAATAACAATGCAACATGTAAATTAATCACACAGTTGACACTTATCTTTGTGAGAATATCACCAACTACGTGTAGACCTTCCATGAACCTCCCAGTCTTAGACCACATTGTTCATCACTCTCAACAGTGAGTCACCCCCGAGCTGGGACCAAACTCCACCCGGGTAAAGGGGTTCCTAACCAGGTTAAAGGCTCATGAACAACAGGAAAGACTCTGTCTCAGGTGCCCACTCAATTAATAGCCTACAATCCCTCATTCCCCATATGTCTGTCCCACCCAAGAAAGTGTGCCCCTTCTCTGCTCAACAGTCCCTCGGCTGCCCCACTTCCCTTCCAGGGCTTTAGCAACAGGCCGGATAGGAAGTCTCAGAGCCCTGCAGCTGTAGTTCAGCACCTTCGGGAAATCAATCCCCAACAATTCTCTCACCCAGAGAATTGCTCACGGGCCTGACAACCCACCTCTTCAATATCCCATGGGCTTGACAACCCGCTTCTTCAATCCTGCTCCCAAGCTAATAGTTACCCAACAAAAGGCTCTGGATACGGGTTCAGTTAAGGTCATGAAGATACAAATGATAGCTCAATGGCTACCAATACTCGTGGATGATTTACTGTATATCTCAGTGATAGATGAATCAAGGAAAGATGATGGTCCGAATGATGGAGAGTTCCCCCAAAATGAACTATGTCTAACAATATGTATGCATGCCCCCAACTTGACACTTGTCATGTTGGAAGCTACTTTGGCCCACTTCGCCCCAACTTAGAACTTAGGATAACATAATTATCCATACTTTATCATTTAAGAAATATTAATATAATATTCCTTAACTTAGCCCCTTCCCTTTCCATAACTAGTGGAGTTTAGTCCCCCATCTCTTTTATCGTGGTCGATCTATGCGCAACGATGTATTTTATATTAAATATGAGATATGTACAAAAATAGGCGCACTGGCCTTTAACATCTAGGCTCTCCGGCCTAATCAAAACATAAGCATCCTAGCTTATAATACTGGCTCACCAGCCTATAAAACATATCAGATACACAAGGCTCCCTGGCCTCTACATCGTGCACACTTAAGATGATGTGCGCGGTATCCCGGAATGTGCACACTTCCTCATTTTACTGCGCAATACATGCGTGCACTATGCCATGAAATGTGCATACCAAAATGATATCAAATCAGCTCACCAGCTTATTTACATTTGTATTTACATTTGCAATTGGGTTCGGCCTTAGGGATATTACAAGGTCCATGAAAATACCTAGTTCAATAAATAATCGAGGGAATTCACATTACACTAGCCACTAGCCAAGAACCAACAAAGAATATGAAAGGATTGGATTTAAGTTTGCTAATCATTTGAACCTGGCAATAAGATGGTCACACATTAATTTTTTAATCATATTAATTAAATGTTAAAAAGTAAACAAGTTCACTGATGCCCTAAAAAATGCAAGAAAGTTATCAACATGAGATTTTATTCATTGAATTGATTTGGAAGGACTACTAAGAATATGCCAGCATCTTCAATTGATAACCATAGGATTGGAATTTATGGTTAAAAATGGATTAAATGTGCCCATTTCCAATAGATATATGCCTTTCAGCGTAAAAATGGGGTCGTCAAGTGGGTAGTTCTCATACCATTAATATATTTTCTTTTTGGTTGTAGTTATGGCACCATGCAAGTTGCTCTCCCAGTCACTGGTTATGGCACCAAGCAAGTTCTTTACATCGCTGCCGGTATAGATTGGATATATTCCTCACATCTCCTCCCGTGAATTCGACACCCATCCAAAAAATAGCTTCATTATGAACCAGACTAGTTCCTTCCATGTCCTCCAAATATAGTAGAGTCATTCTTTCCATGTCCCCTAGATACACCACAGTCATTCTTCCCATGTCCTCCTGAGACACTGGAGTCATTCCTCTCATTGGATTCGATAACATAAGATTTGTTTTTGTCATGGCCTCTGGGAGTGCGCATGGGTTTTAAAGTCTTGTTTAGTTTAAATGAGCATATTATAAACTTTTTAATTTATATCCAATTTATTTTTTCTCGAAATTTGAGAGGAATGGTTGGATCTGTAGATTTGAGTAACTAAATTTGTATAATCTTAGTGTTTAAGGAGTTTTTCAGCAGGCTAAATCTATTCATACATTCAAAAATGCAATTTAAACAACAAAAAATAAAGATTTTGTCCAAATTTACATCACCTAATTTCAATCAATAAAATAGAACGTTTAACCAACCCCATTTTAATTTCTATATATGATTTATTGTGTAAATGATTTCTATGATTTATTGTGTAAATGATTTCTATACACACTACAACTCTCATCTGATGCTGGTGTAAATATTGAAAAAGAAAATGACTCACCCACTTCGATGTTGGAGAAAAGGCAATCTAACTGTCCAATATGTTATATAAATCCTTAAGTGTTTGTTAGGTTTCAATACGTTTAAAAGGGGTGGGGTTAAGCCAATGCTCACAGGAGCGAATAAAATTTAAATTACATAGGCAATCCATTCCATGTCGACCATGCAACTGAATCGACAAACCCTGAGTAAAGGTGTTTTGATCGTCCTCGTTCCTAACTCCAAAATCCTTGCGAGAGTTTGTTAATATTTGTTATGAACACGTCATTTTGATCACACGCAATATTGTCAAGAGCATTCGTATGATAAAAAATACAAAGATGTCGGTTTTAATTCCCTTCTATTCGAAAGGGTGTCCTTTTTGTTTGTTTGTCATTTCTATTGCAAATATTAAATTTAAATAAGTCCTTTTTTTTGTTTGTCATTTCTATTGCAAATATTAAATTTAAATAATTTAAATTTTAAATTAAATCAAAATCATTGAAATTTAATATATCAAACCTTAAAATATCTTGTATAAAACTAACAATTTACTCAAAGCATCTTTTCGTGGATTTGAAACCCAAGGATGTAAACCTTATGCTAACGCCATTGGAGAAAAAATTAAATGCTCGTAGATTTCTCATACTACCTCTAATTTGGGTACCTCTTTTTGCGACGTGAAGAGCACATGGAAGCTCTTCTGGCGAGCCACCATTTCATTCAAACATTCCATCGGTGTAACAACTAATGAGGTTGGTTTGGGTGAGAAATTTCTGGGAATCATTTTGGTACTTCTGGTTTTCAATTTTTTTATTTCGTCAATTGAGTTGGAATCGAAATCACGTAATTCATACAATAAGTTTGTTTCGGTAATGAAAAATACACTTTGATGAATGCCAAAATATTGTGCTCAAACATGTCTTTTAATGGAATTTTGGGTTTCGTTCTTGTCACTTATTTTATTGAATCTCGTTCCATCGGTTCCTATGTCATATGTGTTGTATAGGATTTTGGTTCATCAATTGGAGCCGAGGTAATGTATCAATAACACATAAATATAAATCTAGGAAAACAACCAATTGACTTTTGGAGTGCTTAACACTATTCAGGAGTTGGGAGGACCAACTTTCTTCTAAGGTGTGTTTTAGAGCCAACGCAAAACCTACATATGTTGCAGTTAACCCATATGATGATAAAAGTCACTTTCTTGGCCATGGTTTATTCATAAAATCAAGAAGCGCAAAGTAAACAAGCTGGTGTGATATGTGCAATGGAAGCTACTACTGATACAAACAGACTTAATTAGGACTACAACATAAAGTAGATCGGGTGAGGTAGGTGACCAATGATCATTTATCTAGTTAGGCATAGAAATATTGATCATTGGAGATGACAGGAGCATGGCTAATGGGCATAGAGAGAAGGATATGAGGTGCAAAAGAATAGGAGAGGCGTAGAGATGAAGAAGAGTTGTTGACAAGGTCTATCCCAACGAGGATGATGAGGGGTCAAAATATCTCTATTGGTGTATTGAAAATAGATGATGGAAACACATGGAAAAGTATCGCATCAGAGGTAGTCGGAGGAACGAGTTGAGTGAAAGGATTTTCTCCATCAAAGGTAGTATTTGGAACTTCTCTGATTGCACCGGTAGAGTTCATGGGAACTTGTCTGGTGTACCAGAGAGGATAATGGGAAGTTTGTTAATAGGGAGGTTAGGATGCCGACGAAGTTACAAGGAAGTCTATCAATGTTATCAACGATGGTGGTGGGAAAGATTTTGGTCACACTGGAGGTGATGTCATTAATTTGATCGACAATGAGGCTTGTGTACTGAAGATTTCGGGAAGAAGTCTATCGATGTGTATCAAAGACAATTATGGGATCTCCTCTGATCGCACTAGAAGAGTTCGTGGGAACTCCTCTAGTCGCACCAGAAGACTTCGTGGGAACTCCTCCAGTTGCACTGGAAAGGATAATGTGAAGTGTGTCAGCTTAAAAGAGTTAGATGTATCTAAGGATTTATTTGGAACTCCTCCAGTTTCACCGACAAGTATGATGGGAAGTTTTTCAGTGTATCGATAGAGTTTGACGCAATTCTACCGGTATTACGAGAACTCCGAGTAAAATCCAAGTGAAGAGACCTTCCAAGTGAAGCATCATGAAGAATTTCTACAAATGGTAAAGTACAAAGAGTAGGAATAGAGGTTTGATCTTTTCCATTTGCATGAGAGAGTATGGAAGGATTTTCAGTAGAAAACTTTAGCCAGGGGGGGTGGATTTTTTTCTCTTAGAGAAAAGATAAGAGATGAAGTTAGGGATATTGTTATGCAGGCACAACAAGATGATATGCATCATCGATCATATTTTTTACCTTAGCAACCCCCTTCTTCTAATCAGTACATTGTCGAATCAAAAGACTTTATACACCATGATCCATTCAATTGGTTCGAAAACCCCATATTCCTACACATGATGTCTTTGAATAAGGGAACATGGCTAATATTTCACCTACCATTAAGGTGAATATCTCCCAAACCCCAAGTGTCGAAGAAAACATCTTTCTCCCTCGAAGAAATTGTTTCCTACATAGCCCTCTTCCAGGAATTACAGGACATATTTTCTTGGTCCTATTCTGAGATGCCTGGTATTAACCCAACCATTTTCTAACACCATATCTATACATGGACTGATTCCATACCCATTCGATAGAAGAATATTTCTATCCATCCTAATAAGTCCCCCAACGTCAAAGATGAAAGAGATAAACTACAGAAGGAAGGTTTCATTTATCCCATTGCATACACTTCATGGGTCTCTAACCTAGTCCCCATTATGAAGAAACAAGGCACCATTCATGTCTATACTGATTTTCACAATCTAAATAAGGCTTGTCCCAAAGAAAACTATCCCATGCCATTTATTGACCAGGTCATCGATGAGTGTATTGGCCATGCAGTCATATCCTTTATGGATCGATTCTTTGGTTATGATCAGATCTGTATTCGACCATAATTTCAATACAAGATAGACTTCACCACTCCATGGGGCACTCTTATGTATAAAGTGAACCCATTTGGGTTAAAATATGTTGCAACTACCTTCCAACAAGCCATGGCTTAATTCTTTCATGACTTGTCTCATCTCATCTTAACCTACCTTGACAATCTCACTACTCACTCGAAGGAAAGGGGTCAACACTTAGAAGACTTGAGAACCATGTTTCTTAGGTGTCACAAATATAACATCGGGTTCAACCCCCTCAAGTGTGTCTTGTTTGTTGATGTAAATCAGCTTTTGGGATTTATTGTCTCCAAATTTGGCATCAATGTTGATCCCCTCAAGGTTCAAGCCATTTCTAAACTTCCTCCCCCTTGAAATATACACCAATTGCATATCCTAAAGGGGAAATACAACTTCCTTCGATGGTTTTTTTTATTATTCTACCACTTCCCATGGTTTCTTGTGATTGTTACATTGTAATGTCACATTTGTTTGGGATGACGAAGCTTAGGGATCCTTTGATGCCCTTAAATGAGGCCTTGTCTCCATACCATTTATTAGTCCCCTATAATTTGAAAAGGATTTCATCCTCTATCCTTTCGAATCAAACATTGTTGTTGTTGGAGTTTTAGTTAAGGAAGGGATTGATGGATTTGAGCACCTCATTTTCTATGTGAGTAAGAACCTATCCAAACCCTCCAAACCCTCCTTATCCTATTCTCATGGTGATAAGTTGTACCTAGCTATTGTCTTATCGATTTCAAATCCATGTCATTACATCATGATGCTTAGAACCAAGGTTTTCACAAACTCTAACCCCATGTCCTTCTTATTGAGAAGATGGGTAATCAATAGGAATTATTCACGATGGATCATGATCCTTCAAGAGTTTGACTTAGAGTTGGTGACCCAAAGAGTAAGAAATCCTTAATTCTTGTTGAGTTTATTTCTGAATTCCCTACTAGTACGTAGGATCCACCCTTGAATGATGAAATTCCTGATGAACACTTCTTCTCTATATCCACCGATGATCCTTGGTATGGATACATCCTCTCTTTCTTGATAACCCATAATTTCCCCCCCATCTGACCAACGATTATCAGTGCCGCATACATGAACAAGTATCCTTCTATCTCCTCATTGAAGATGATATTTATCAATGGGGAGCTAATACCTTATTGTATTGGTGTCTCACACATGATGAAGTAGAGAAAATTTTGAATGATTACCACAATGGTGCTTGTGGTGGTCACCTTTTAGAGATGGCCACCACCCAAAATATCACACACGCTGGTTATTTCTTGCATAAATGATTTACTGATTGCATCCAAACAGTTATGCATTGTACTGACTTCCAAATCTTTTCCCCTATGACATGGGCCCCACTCGTCGCATTGCACCCTGTTATTATCGTTGGTCCATTTTTCAAATGGGCCATTGACTTTATGGAGTGTAACCCACGATCCTCTGGTGGCCATAAGTACATCATTGTGACTATAAATTATTTCATCAAATGGGATGAATCCATGCCAATGTTCAATAGAACCACCACTAACACAACTTATTTATTATTTAACCATGTCATTGCTCTCTTTGATGTCCCAAAGAAGTTATTTTTTTACCATGGCCAACACTTCGAAGACCAAATTCAGGATGATCTTGCCACCATGTGGGGTTTCTAGCATCAACATTATTCTTCCTACTATCCATAAGGGAATATCCAAGTTGAGGCCATCAAAAAAATCCTCAAAAGCATGCTTCGATGGACAATGTACAAGTACAAAACCAAATGGAATCATATGCTCTTCCTAGCCCTATGGTCTTATAGGACTTACAAAACGACTGCCACCGGATTCACACCCGTCCATATCATCCAGAACGATGAGGCAATTTTTCTCATCAAATGTCAAATACTCTCCCTTCATATGGCCATTGAAATTATCCCCAAAAATACCCCATAAGATTAGATATTATTACTGTCGGAGCATGCCAAAATGAATAGCCATGTTTCCTTATAAACTATTGAAGCAACTAAGTTGCGCGCCAAAGTCCAATATGACCAAAAATTGCACCCATGTTTCTTTCATGAGGGTGGTGTTGTCTTAGTCTATGACCAAGCACATGATATATTGGGTCGAGGGAAATTTGTACCATTATGGAAGGACCTTTACATTGTTAGACAATTTTTAGGGAAGGGGGCATACCTCCTTGAGGGTCCTAAAGGAGAACTCCTCCCTAACCCTTGAAATGTGCTCTACCTTAAGAAGTTTTTCCCTTGATAATATTTCTAGATTGATTGTGCATATTGTTTTTATAGAAATAATATCACCAATTGACTAACAAGATCCCCCTAGGATGTTCCTATTGATCCTAGATAGACAGTGGGATAGACTTATATAGTTCTCTCTAGATATAAGCAATTAGATTCATAATTACACCAAGAAATGGTAGAATGACATACCTTTTCCTGAAGGTTGTCCTTGCATATCCTGTTTTTTGCATCCCTAAAGTTCTCACTCCAGCTCCTTGATATGGTTTTTATGAGCAGAATGAAATGAATACAGATTATTAAAATATGCTTAACACAAAACAACATAGATACAGTAAAATTGGTTTTCTATTCAATAAGGAAATAAGTCGAAACTGTAAAATGCAGCGGAAAACAAGCTTGCTGGAATGGTGACGGCTTATATCTGAGAAGAGATGCGATGGCCACGCTCATTCACAAGAACATGATTATACAATGAGGCTGCATAGGCATTTTTATCATAAAGAAAATCCAAAACCATAACCCCCGAAGATGAAAAGCCAACAGTTTTGTGGACCCTGTTTTGGGTAGTTTGGTGTATCAACTTCCTGGGGGCGTAACTTTGGCATACGATCTTCGTTTGGAGCGCACGATAGCTCGTTGAAAAGGTATATTCAATCAAATTCATTTTGGGGGATCAATAAAATACTTGGGCTATTATTGAGAAGCTCTATCTCGAAAAACCTTCATTTAGGCCCTCAAAATGGCCCTAGAATTTAAAACTGCTAAAAATAGTAAATTACCAAATTTTTCAGAAAACTGTTTTGAGCCAGTTGGAAAATGTGGGTGGCCACTGATATCCACCTAGATCAATCCTCCCTCCTTAGGAATAAATGGTATACATTGCATTGAGTTTTCGGGGGAGAGGGAAAAGCGTTTGTTGAATCTCCATCTTGATGAGTTGCTTGCCTTGTTGGGGAAGTTGCGCTGCTTAGCTTGTTGAAGGTTGTCACGAACCTATGGATGGAAGGGTTGGACCTTTTTAGCCATTCTGTCTACATGAGATACCTATGTGCAAAATGAATATTTACACTTTTCTTCAATATTAATGACCTGCTTCTATTGGATAGAAGGTGCTTGGGCCGAGGCTGTAGTGGTTGCAATATCCTTTTGTTCACCTTTTGAACAAATTGTGAAGAAGATGAATTTTTTAGTATGAGATACTACCTTAATAAATTGTTTAGGTGGTACAGTAGTTGGAACTACCTCTGGTATCCTATAGAGATGATCCACTAGAGTAACAATGATACTACGGGGTCAAGACTCATAGATAGCATGGTGCATCCACATATATGGTTGGCCCAAGAGAACATCACAAACATCCAGCAGGGAAACATCACATAATACCTGATCCTTGAAGGGATGGATGTTGTATGAAAATCGACACTACTGGTTGACACGAAGATCTCGTCCCTGGAGAAGCCACCCAAAGGAAAGGTGACTCCAAAGTTTCCTCTTGATTAATATTTGTCTGCTTCTATCGACAGGTGTTGAAGGATGTGGGAAAAATTCTCCATCATTTTTTCCCTTTGTCGCGTGAGAGCTTGCTCAAGAAACATATTGATAGAATCGTTTTCTTCGTCATTTTTCTTTTCTTCCGCCATTAAGGGTTTCTTGGGTGTGCAAGAGAAATTTTCCTCAAGAGAGACAAGCTCGATACCCAACTTTCTATACTCATACCTCGTCAGGGATATGCACTGAAAAAAAATGATCAAGAGCATCCTGCTCTGATACCACTGATCTGGATTATTTTCGGCATGAAATGAGAGCGAAGATATAGTAAAGAAATGTACACAGATGTATCGTATGTTCAATAATATAACAGAAATGTATCATAGATGCAACCATAAACAAAGAGATACAGTAATACACAATTTTCTATTAATGAGTGAAAACGTACAAAGACTGTAAAAATACAGAGTGAATGACTCTCTAGAATGGTGGCAGCTTATCTATGAGAAGAGATGTGTCCGCTACTCGCATTCCCAAGAAGAGGATTATACAATGAGGCTCCAAAGGAATTTTTATCATAAATAAAATCCAAAACCCTAACCTCGGAAAATGAAAAGCCAACATTTTTGTGGACCTCGTTTTGGGTAGTTTGGTGTATCAACTTCCTGCGGGCGTAACTTTGGCATATGATCTCTATTTGGAGCGCACAATATCTCATTGTAAAGGTATCATTGAGGAAATTCATTTTGGGGTATTAATTAGAGCCTTTGGATATCATTGAGAACCCCGATACCTAAAAACCTTCATTTAGGCCCTCAAAATGGCCTCGAAAGTTAAAAACTGCTAAAAATAGTAACTTACCAAAATTGCCAGAAAACTGTTTTGAGCTAGTTGGAAAAGGTGGATGGCCACCAATATCCAACTGAATCACTCCTACAACCTTCTTCTTTCACACTAGTGACAAACAATTCCTTCCTTCTTCTTTTCTCAACATGAGAATCATACATCCAACTTGGATCTAACTTGATCTACGAAAAGACAAACTAGATATGAAAATTCACGAATGAAATAGAAATATTCTTAGGGGAAAACCAATGATCTATTAATTTAATGAAATAAGTACATAAATATCATTTACCTCAAGGTGTATATTCAATCCTATTTTCCCCTTGCACCTTGCTCCTCCTCGACTCTTCAACCAAGCTAGGAAACCTGACTGCAACTGATGTACATGGAGAAGCACCTCTAAATTTTGGGAACATGTATCTATAAATTATTCATCCTCCTTCGTGCTCACGATTTGAATTCTTTATACAGATTATTGGAAGAGTCTTGGGAGAGATTCTAGATATTCTAGAGACAAATGGCGACTTGAATGATATGATTTCCAAGGCTCATTCCATTAATAACCAACTCATCCCTCACTCATCTCTTCAAAAATTTGCAAATTTAGAAGGTCTGAGAGGGTGTCTCTTGTTGTAAAGTGATGACAAGTAACATGTTGTTGGTTGTCCCATAGATGACCAATGACACCCTTCAAAAAAAATTTAAATCGTGGGTTGAAGTCTATGTTTTGTCTTGCATCTTATGTTGTGTTCCCCCTGACAATGTAGGGTGAAAATTAAGGCTATAATATATTTCTCCTAATGTGTGAGGTTAGGAAAGGAATGGATGTATGAAACACATTACAATAAATTGTGAGGCAACATGAAGATAGATAAAAGAGGTCCATAGGTCAAAGAGTACATGTAATCAAACACCAAGGGTAATGACATATATAGACCATCCCGAAGGTAGACATACCCATACTCTAAAGAGTATCAAAGCATGATTGCAAAAACAATACACTGTAGATCCATGACATGAAATGAAAGACTATGGCCTTAAAAGTATACATTGTGGATCCATGGCATCAATGAGATCATAGGCATGTGAAAATAAAATATGGATCTATGTCACAACATGTACATCAGGAAGACAATGAGCACTAAGGAGAGTGCCCTTGAAGTCTTAAAAGTACTCATATATAAGTGATATACTCCATCACAACTTAGGAGGGGTACTGTGAAGAAATGATGTGGCCCCAAATCCAAGTTCTTCGTCCCAAATCACGATGGTATGATTCTACAACATGAGAATAAATGAGAAAATTTCAAGCATGTGAGAAACCATTTGATTACTAGTCATTGAGATATACCGTTAACATACACAAGGGGACCCACCAATGAGGAAAATGGGACCCAAGGTACCTAGTACAATATAGAAAATGTGCATAGAGGATTTGATGATGAACACTCATAGAATCCGTCTATAAAGGGTCAATGGTATAAACCCACTGTCGATCATGAGGAGGCCTGCCACTGAGGACTGAAAGCTTCAAGGTACTGGTTGGTTTCTATATCTCTCTCCTAAATAATGTACTAAAGTTTGTAGGAAGAGATCCATTGAAGGAGGTCTATAATGCATCTCCTATCAATTGACACGAAACATACACTAAGAGATGATGTGAGGAGATATAATCACCAAGTACAACTGACACAGGGATGGTTGACTCAAAAAGTAAAATAAATAGTAGATGGTCAACTCAGGATTAAACTTCCTTTGAGCATATAGAATTATATAATGGTGACTTGGAAGAAAGACTCAAGAGCTAGATTAATATAGTGCAACAACATAGGAGGCATTGAAACATTCCCCGTGATGACTGGAAGAGTAACCAATTGGAGGAGTATCTATGACTCATATTATTGGGATGGCTCCTAGGAAAGATAAAACCCAACTATAAATTGATCACTCAAATAGGTGCCATGTTTAAGGGTGACTTGACTAACAATTTCATTTCATAAGTAGATCAATGGTAAAAAAAACGCCACTCTGTTTTCATTTTTTTTGGTTTTGGTGTATCCTTCATGGTTTAAACAATGCAAAAGAGAGATACAAGTGTGCTCGGTAGTGCCTTTCTAGTTTAGTTTTAATGAGCCCAAAAAATATTTAAAAGTATACTTGTTAGGTGTCTTTTTGTGTCTTTTTATGAGTCCAAAAAAGAGTTAAATGTTTACTCGGAAAGCGTGTCTTTTTCATATCTTTTGCGAGTCTAAAAAAGAGGTAAATATTTACTCGAAAGGTGTCTTTTTCCTCTCTTTTTATGAGTCCTAAAAATAGGTAAAATTTGACAAGTTTCTTTTTCATGGTTTAATGAGAGAAAAAGTGGTTGAACAACATGCTTCTATGTTCCAAGCACATGGAACTGACCTAAGCAACCTGAATGCAAATAGTACTAGCAAGTGAGGTCCACTCTTAAAAACAGTTCTCTCTATAGGTAGGGGGGTGGAAAATGTAGGCCAAACAATGCAAGAGGCAGATGTTCAAAGGGTATTTCAATAACGGTAAGTGGGATCTAGGAAACTAACAATGTAGCAGTATGGTGAATGATGTGAGAAGAAAATGCATAGGTGACCATTCAAAAACACAAAAAGTTTGAAATCCACTTGGGATATGGAAAAAATATAGATGAAGAGAGGAGAATGAGTCTCAAAGTCAAGTCATGGTGGGGCTATAGGAGGGTTCTTGGGACTACAAGGAATCATTTCATGGGCATCGAATGGAAATTCAGGTGCTAACTACGGAGCCCATGAAGGGTAGGCACTACCGTTCATGTTACGATGTGAAAAAAATGGATTGGCTAATGGCAGAACCTGACGAGATCAAACCTAATGTATGTGTAAGTAGAATGGATGGTAAATAATGCAAATCATGGATATAGGGAAAATCCTATCCCTATATGCCAGTTTGAAAACATGTACCTAGAGTTCGGTGGAAGTCACCATTTCCATACAAAAATTCCCCATAATGTTGTCAACATAGGTAAACAAGATGCCAAGGTTAATAGTAATCAATAAAATGACATTAAAATGATACAACAAGCTCCAAAAAGGAAAATAAATTGAAACAACTTACTTGGTATCAGTGTGAAAAGGGATTCTTTATCACCCAATGAGTTATAAAATAAACTTACCATGGTTAAAAAGCTCATTTCATATTTGCAAAGAGAGGTGAGTAGAGAATGTGTGGAGAAACATTCTTCCAAGTGCGGGTTTCAGTAGCTCATTATGGGAGATTTACCCAACCAAATTCCAATCCTTCTGATCTAGGTGAGTCTTGGCATTCCTTTTGTTAATTTCATGGGTAATTTTTTTCGAATTGTTGAGGAAATTTTTAGAAAAAGGGATTGAAAGCCTAGGTTCCCCTAGGTACTGCATGACATCCATAGGTGTCATGAATATTTTTTTGTGATGTCTACGTGGTGACCATATGTACGTTGTGTGATGCCTATATGGTGTCATGTGACACCTAGGATAATGGGGGTGGGATATGAGGCCGCCACCATTAGTGGATGAATTTTTAACTGACGCATTTTTTACTAGAGATGGATAGGAGATTGAAAATATGATCAAATGGAAGGAGAGAGCCCATGATTTATATGATTTCGCTTCCCAGGAAAATTCCCCCACTCTGGCAACCCTCCAAGACTATGGATTATTGAATTGCTTTCATTGTCCATCATTTGGATCTCATGAGTATCTACTAGATAAGCTAGTATGGTATTGGAACCTGGAGTAGGAGTGCTTCATTGTATAGGTAAATTTCCTATACCTCGATATGAAGGAAATTTACTTCTACACATGGGTGTGACAAAGAGGGGTTCCATGGAGGGTAAAATGGGTGTCAGGTGGAGATGATTTTTCCACCATGGACTACATAGAAAGTACAATCGATTCAGATTATAGAGGATGAGTGGAAGGATCCCAATCTGGGATATCGTTGAGTTTCCATTAAATACCATCCTTATTAGCATAACTTGAGTAGCAGGGTTGAAAAAACCACACCTGGATACAAAAGACAACATACATGTGGCACTGATGTGCTTGGAACCAATGATATTCAACTAGTGTGAGGGGGTGTTGGACAAAATGAAGGTCCAACTGACATGGTGCAAGAATGGGTTCCAAAATAAATTTAGATATGGATCCATCTTACTGACATTTTTCTTAGAAAGGGTGCTTGTATTGAGGCCTCAAAAAGTGATGGGCAACCTAGTTCTGCAGGAGCCACAGATCATGTTGTGGGAGGAACATATGGGAAATGTACCTGGGGAAGGATGGAGGACCACTATGGGATTGGCTTCGATTCATGGTGGTGTTGAAATATAGTATAAATATGATACTTCCCATATATGGGTACAAAATTTAGGTAGGATTCATAGCTTCCATTCCCTACGGTGGAGGCATGGGGACCCCTCGGTGAGTGTGTTTTTTGGAATTTTATATTTATTAATGTTTTTGGATTTTTGAAATATGTAATGGTTTTTGGTGGTGAAATATAACTAACAAAACAATGTTTGTTTTCCCAGATGTAGGACCAGATCTTCGAGAAGGATGCGCCTAAGCCTATTTCCGAAGTAGTGATGAGGATTCGTCAGAGGGAGTGGGAGGTAATGATAGCGAGGAACTCAACGATGTGTAGAGGAACCTAGAGGGGATGACTATGGGATTCCCCCATGTGTCAATGGATGAGATGCCACTACATATAAATTGTCACGCAATAGGAGTATCCCTCCCCTTTCACCAAATTCTCTAGAATGTGGCTTAAGTGATGTTGTGTTACCATGACTCTCATGACTGAGATGACTAGATGACAATCTCCTCACTTTATACTAGGCTCAATATTCAGTCGGTCAATACATTTTGTATCAGGAGGCTAGTAGAGCCCCAAATTTTGTATATGCACCTCTTTATATATATATATATATATGTATGTATGTATGTATGTATGCATGTATGTATGTATATATGGACTTCTACTTATGGATGTCAAATGATGTGATTGTCAACCATGCTTTAATTACATGCATGATAGATGACTTAATTAACAAGACAAATGTCATTCTAACACATAATTATCCAACACATCATCCAATGTATTATATCCTCTTAGAACATGACAATACTCGATGTACTCAAAGTAGCAGTCAATAAGACGAACCATCAAATACTTATGCAACAACGTGGGATGTTTGACACTATAGGTGAAATTCAACTGTAATACCACAAGCTAAGATTCTAGCCTGAAAACTAAAAGATGGATGCCAAGAGAGAGAACCTTGGACAAAATTTCAACGACAACACTATACCCTGTGATGTTATTGGTTGAAGGATGAAGGTAAACACCCCCTGAACTCACTAGCTCATTAGTCGGAGAGAAAATCACCTGGGTAGCGAAGGAAATGTCTTGGGTACTACGATCAATGGCATAAACATATCCCATGTAGAATAAGGTGGACAATGATGGGAGGGGGATTCAAAGAAGGATTTTGGGAGATATTTATCAATATCTAGTGAAATTAGGGGTATTGTTTAATATCCCATGAATGAAGTAGCTATGTCATAGGTTCACTGAGTGAATACCCTGTATTTTAGGTAGAGCCCATTGTGAGGCTCCAAAAGAAGATTCCCATCACAGTTAAATAGCTCGTAGGCCCATTTATTCAAGACATGTTCAACAATGTATGGACCATGCCAAAGGAGTTTGAACTTACTTGTTCCTAATGTATCATGATCTTGATTATAGACCAAGTCACCTTTCAAAAAGACACGAGGACAAATAGATTTATCATATTGGGATTTGATGTGAGTTTTATGAGTCTCATTGGCCAATGCAACATCATGACATTGTTCATCAAGACAGGCCAAGTAAAATATACATTCCTCCTCAGTGGAGGTATTGGGAAACAATTCTAAGGATAGTTTCAATGATGACATTTCACATTCAATCGGAAGGACTTCCTCTAGACCATAAATGAGTTGGAATGGTGTAATTTTGGTGGCAGTTTTGGTTGAGGCACGGTAATCCCATAATGTCGAAAATATCATAAGATACCAATTAGTCTTGTGTTTCCCTAACATCCTCTAATAATGGTCTTTAGGACATAAATGATGGCTTCTACTTGGCCATTATCTTGAGGATAATAGGGTGTCGAGTTCTCATGGAGAAAAACCAACCTGGTAGCTAATTCGTTCATCATATTGTTGTGAAAATAGGACCCATGGCCCGTCACTATGGTCTTAGGAAAATTGAACATAACAATAATATGATTGAACACAAACAAAGCAACAACGATGTCATCATTAGAAAAGGTAGGAAAATCCTTGGCCTACTTGGTGAAGTAGTCAACAACCATGATGATGTAGTCATGAACATTAGTCGAGGTAGGATTACATGTCATAAAATCAATCCTCCATTTGGAAAAAGGACCAATGATCACCATAGGATGAAGTGGAGTAGGGTGAGAAAACTTCTTGTGGGTGAAGATTTGATAATACTGACACTTTCAAACAACATTCATACAATATTTAAAGATCACGGGCCAAAATTATCTGACATGCAAGATCCTTTGGGAAGTGGACAACCTAGAGAAATGACTGCCACATACTCTGGAATTATAGTCATTCAAAAATATCTCAACTTCCTCATGGATAACACAATTAAATAGAATAAAATCAACCCCTCGATGATAAATGGTATCATCAACAATCATGTAGTGTCTATCTTGGTGACATATGCATCAACATTTATAACAGGAAATATGAAGGAAAAAATGACAAGTCTGAAAATATACCAAGACATCCCCTTACCAGGGACCGAATGATTCAATGAGGAATAAAAAATATCAGGAAATGAGTCATTAACCATGGGTCTGACAATGACTCAAGGAATATCGGACAACAACTCTGTGAATGGCAAATACTTCTTAGACTTGTAAGAGACAAACTCTAGGTATCACTCTTGGAGTAATAAAATCCACTTCGGGTACTTTCCCCCAATGATATGATGACTCTATATGTGTTGCATTGGGTTGGTATAAAAAATAATAGTGGTCTCTTGCATGAGGATATAATGTCACAAAAATTGGACATCATGCACTACTGCCAATGCCAACTTTTGAACGTGAGAGTATCAAAGCTCAAGAATAGCAAGTCCTTTTCTAAGATAGTAAATAATATGTTTTTTTTGTGCATCATCGTCTTGGAAAAGCACCATTCCAATGTTGGATTCAAAGGTTGTAGGATAGAGTAGGAAATCCCAACTGTAGTCATGAGGGCTCAATAGGGGAGTCAACATCAAGGTCTTCCTTAAGGAATCAAATGATGACTAAGCTCGGTCATCCCACACAAAAGGTACACCTTTCTTGAATAAGCACATAAAACCCTTTGTGATCTCAACATAGTTGACAATGAATCTACACAATAATTTTACCTTCCCTTGAAAACTTTGAAGTTGGCTAATGTTATGAGGAGGAATAAAGTTGAAAATTTCCTCAACCTTCAAGGGATCAACCATAATATCATACTTGGATACAATGAATACTATCAATCACTTAGACACCACACAAAAAATGCATTTATGTGCATTCAAACGAATATTGTAGTAGCAGGATCGAGTGAAAATGGCCCACAAGTGACCAGGATGATCCCCACGATGCTTAGAACGAGTAGCCAAATCATATAAAGGTGCATATATAATGTATTTTATGTCATGAAATTCATAAGACATGGCCCACTGGAAGGTGGTTCTAGTGTTTTTAGGACCAAATGGAAACTTTTGATAAGAAAAGGTACCCCAAGGAAAAATGAAGGTAGTCTTATGTTGGTCTTCTGGTTTGATCTGGATTTGATTATAGTCGGAAAATGTTGGAGCATAAAGCATTGATGGTTCCTAGGTTCATTTGGTCAAGAGGTCAACCTACATCTAGATACAATCAGTCAAGTGATCGATCAACACAATACACAAATCAGTCGATTAGTCGACATACATGTTGGTAGGAAAATCGACCAGTAGCCAAAGATAGTTAGGTTGTGGATCGACTATCCTAGAAATATACTATTATTTGGACACATAAGTAGTCGGGTCAAGAATCCTTGTTGAGTCGACTCGATAGAGTGGATTTGGCAGAGTCAACTCTAATAGTCAACGGTTACATGTGGATAAAATCTTCTAGATTCTATGGAAATCGGTTATATCTTTAGACTGTAAAATCATATCCCTTGGGTCATTATCAACATAAGAAATTATGCAATAGATCATGTAGATCAATATGTGAAACATGCACTGCGATGTTTTGATCACAATGCATTTTTTTTAAGTGTTGTAATAGTGTCTTTAGACACCACCTTCTTATGTTTGAAATTTTATTCCTCTTCGATTATCTACAATATTGTGTCCTATGTTTCATGTTGTGTTCAACCTTATTCCCCAACATGGTATCAGAGTCAATGGTTTAAACCTCGACCTATTATATGCAAATATTGTTGAGTCAGATATGTTGTGTGATTGACTCTGCGCCAGTGGTTAGTTGATTGGAACTTATTGAAAAAAACCATTCTATCTAGATATCGAAGATGGATTCAAAGATTGATCCTATTGTTATGAATGGATAAAATCATGAAGTATGGGAACCTAGATATGGAAACCTTACTAAAGAGAAAAGGACTATGGAAATATATGAAGGTTTCAATTCTAGATCAAATAGACAATAATGAAAAGTTTGTTGTTGATGGAAATAAGGATGAGGCTGTAGGAGTCATCATGACCTACATTTTGTGAGATATTCATTTTCACCTCAGTGGAATCGATTGTCCTCATCAAGTCTGGAATATGATAAAGTCATTTTTCAACTGATTCGAAGAGAACCACATTATGCAGTTGGAGAAAGAGTTGATCCCTCTCGATCCTCATCCCTTTGATAGAATGGAGGAATATTTTGTGTGTGTAAAGGAAATCCAGTTGAAAATGGGTGGATGTGGAAAGAACTATCAAAATAAGGATGGAAAAATCATTGAACTGGTCCTGATGAGTTTAAGGAAACCATTCGATGTGTTCATGTCGAATTTCTACACCAACTAGAAAGCATGCAAGGAATATAGTAAGGATTACACCTTTGAATATTTTTGTGCTCTTTTGATTACCGATCAACATAGTTTGCTTGGAGAAGGAAAGCTTGGTGGTAAACACCAAGCCCAGTTTCTCAAGGGAAAGGGAAAGATGGATCCCTGGGATAGAGTACAGTTTTATACATCTACACAGAAACATGCATACCATGACCATAATCCTCAGAGACAGGAAAATGCACCACAATGAAGTTGAAAGAAGAAGAAAATCTAGTACTTTGTAAAGACTAGACATGTGGAGAAAACCTAGAATAATAAGAGAGAAAATTTAAAGGATAAGGTTAAATTCCTTTAAGGAATCATTTCCATCGAACATCAAATGACTGATAATTTCACCTTCCAAGTTGGGACTTCTCAAGCCTTTCTGTCTCATTTTGCAAAAAATGAATGGGTAGTAAAAGATCAGTGCACTCGCCACATGGTTAAGGATGCATCTTTGTTAACGAGACTAAATAAATATGAGGTGAGTACAATCTGTGTTGCTGATGATTTTTCTCTGGATGTTGCTAGTCAGGCTGATGTTTCTTGTCGACATGGGAATATTGTCAACATCTATCATGTGCTAAATATTAGTTCCAATATGTTGTTTGTTGCTCTGTTTACACAAACTTGTAATATTGTGGAATATTTTCTTGATCAGTTCTATGTTCATGATTGAAGGTAAGTCGATTATTGTTGGCATGATTCTCGACCCAATGGATAGTTTGTACAAGTTTTGTGACTCAAATTGAACTGAACCCAAACTGCCTGCACTTGTTTCTCACACTGATGAGAGACTTCAAATTTTGCATGGGGGACTCAGACATTTGAATTTCTAAAGTCTATAGACACTTGAATTTCTAAGTTGTTTCCCTACAAATGAGTCTACAACTGTTGTGTACTTTGGAAGCATCATCAAAAACCATTTGACATTGTTAAATCACAATGAGCACAAAACCTACTGGAATTATTTCACAATGATGTTTGTTGTGTCAATTTACCTTCATTGGTAGGTTCAAGGTATATTTTAACTTCCATTGATGATTTATATCTCTATACATGGGTTTACTTTCTGAATAATAATAACCTTATCTTTGATAATTTGAAGGAGTTTCGAGCCTTTGTTGAGAAGCAATGTGATCAACCCATTGAATGATTGATATTAGAGAATGGTGGTGAGTATCTAAATCAACCTTTTGAAGAATACCTACTTCGAACTAATGTTGACTCGTAGTGGTCAGTTACTCACAACCCTCAGTAGAATGGTGTATTAAAATGAAAGAATCAAACGTTATTAAAAATTACTAGATTTATTTTGAAGGCTAAAGACTTGGCTCCTCGCTTCTGGGATGAAGCGGTATACTATGCAAATTATCTGCCCAATCGCATCTTGAATCAAGTTGTTCGTTCCATGACTCTAGTTGAACAATGGTATGGGAAGAATTATTCATTCATACACCTCTGTGTGTTTTAATGTGTATCCTGGGCTCGTAAATGATGCTTGAGTTGAGATGAGGTTGATGTTTTCTCTGACATTGGTGCTCATGTTCCACACTTTAGTTCTTCGACTAGAAAGTTGAACTTTCTCTCTATTCCGACTAGACTGTCAACCTCCGAGTCTACTATTCATTGTCCTATGTTTCCACTGGCTTAGTGAATGAAGCCTCTTCGAATTTTGATTGACCTGCTGAAGTGAATCGAAGTTCACATATTTCTTGTCTACCCATATGGGCTACCAAGACAATTGAGGTTGTCAGAGTTGATGTTGGAGATGCCTCCTATGGAAGAAAGACTCAAATTCAAAAGAAACATACCAATGTTTCCTTGATGATTCATGTCCTTGAAACCTATAATCATGTTACCTACTCAGATATTGAAGGACAACTTGAATGGGAATAGGAAATGGAGATAGAAATTTATTCTTTGATCAAGAATCATACTTAGTACTTGGTTCCCTGAACACAAGGAAAGAACATTGTGAAGTGTCAATGGGTCTACAGGACCAAATTTACCTCTGAAGGTGTTTTTGAGAGACATAAAACATTCCTATTTGTGAAGGGATTTTATCAACAAGAAGGATTCAACTACAATGAAACGTTTTCCCCTATTGCAAAGATGAAATATGTTCAATTGATTATTTCCCTTGCTGCTCAGTTTAGATGGAAAATCCTTCATGGATATATATCTGAAGAAATTTTCATGGAGCAACCACCCAGTTTTGTGACATATTTGAATTTGGTTTGTCAACTCAATAAGTCACTTTATGGTTTGAAGCAGGCTCCCCGAGCCTGGTATGCTAAGATCGACAATTTATTTCTTCAACTTGGTTTCAAACAATGTGAATATGATCAGAGCTTGTATGTTTTGCACACCAATGGAGACACTTTGATTGTTGTTGTATATTTAGATGAATTAATCATTACTGGAAATAATAATAATCTCATCCTCAGATTGAAGAAACAACTTGTCAATTCCTTTGATATGACATATCTTGGTACTTTGCATTATTTTTTGGGTCTTCAAGTATTACCCCTTTGTGATGGATTTTTCATATATCAGTCTAAATATGTGATGGATTTGTTAACACATTTTAAGACGATTGATTGCAAGCCTTGTGCTACTCCTTTTTAGTCTGGAGTAAATATTACCAAAACTTGTCAAAGGCCCGCAGTCAATGCTACACTCTAGCGACAATTGGTCAGTAGTCTTATTTATGTTACTCATAGTCATTCTAACATTTCCTTGTTTTTAGTGCGATTTCTCAGTTTATCCAGGACCCCAAAGAAAGCCACTGGAAATCAGTGAAACAAAATTTTCACTATCTAAAGGGTATGACTCATTTTGGTATCAAGTATCATGAAAGTTTAGATTCACTAGTTATCTTAATTGACTCTGAATGGAATGGAGATGGTGATGATCAAAAGTCCACTTCTGGCTATTCTTTTTCTATAGCACCAGACCTTTGGTGTGATCATGCAAGAAACGTAAGGTAGTCTCTTTATTGACTACAAAAGAAATTTTTCATGGCGTCATTCAAGTAGGTACTGAAGCAGTGTGTATTCACCAATGTTTGGGATACCTTGGAGTTCTTATTCAAACCTCGACTACAATCTATTGGGATAACCATAGTGCTATAAACGTTGCTGACAATCCTAATTCCCATAGTAAGATGAAGCATATTGAGCTCCATGCTCACTATTTGAGATAGTTGGTTCATGAGAACATTGTCTCTCTTGAATATTTCAGAATAGAAGATAAAGTTGTTGATATCTTCACCAAAAATTTAGCTAAATCCATATTTATCAACCTCCACATGATGCTTGGGCTTCAAGAAGATGTAATTATGGGGGGGTGTCCTAATGAAATAATTTCACCTCTTCAATCTCCAGAGCTGTGTGATGATGGAGGGGGTGTTGGAACATCAACAATTGATGTTTCATCACGTATATCCTAGGTTCAATCGGTCGATAGGTATACCTACATATGAATATATTTGGTTAGGCGATATAACAACACATTACACCAGTCAATTGAGTAGAACACATGCCTATTGTTTGGATAGTCGACCAACAATCGAATATATTCAGGAGGTGGATTGACCGTCCCAACAATTGACTACGAGTTGGATGCGTAAGCGGTCGGTTCGAGGATCATTTTTTATCTTATTTGAGAGAGAGGATTTTGTAGAGTCAACTCTAATTGTCGATGGTTGCATGTGGACAAGGTATTTTGGTTTCTATGGAAATTAGCTACATCTTGAGACGATAAAAATAGACCTCTTGGTTCATTATAAACATCATATATTGTGCAATAGATCATGCAGATCAATATGTGCAACATGAAATGTGATGTTCTGGTCACAATGCACTTTGCTTAAGTTTTGTAATGGTGTCTTTAGACACCACCTTCTTATATTTGAAATTTTGTTCCTCTTTGGTTATTCACAGTATTGTGTCCTCTGTTTCATGTCATGTTCCACCTTATTCCCCAATAGAGAAACCATCTATGCATGAGAATATTTCACTCCCGGAACATTCATATATAATATGATCAATGAATGGGGTTGGATAATTATCCTTTAGACAATATTTGTTCAAATCCCCATAATCGATGTAGAACCTAATAGTGCCCAATTTTTAGCGAATGGAACGAGATTGGAGACCCATTTAGTCAACATAAATAGATAAATAAACTGTGCAAAAAACATTCTTTTCAACCTCTTCCTTGATGGAGACAACTTTCTTTGGGTTGAAAAGACATATCTTTTTCCAGACTATCTTAGCTCCTTTATACATCTTAATTTCATGTTCAACAATATGGGGGTCAATGTGAGGAATTTCTTCATAGGAAAAAACAAAAACATCATGGAATTATTTGAATAGGGTTGTGTATAGTTCAATTTCTCTAGGAGAACAGTCAGGGCCTATTGGGATGTGTTCCATGATGCCTCACTTATGGGAGATGTCAATGGGAACAATTTTCAATATGTTCACCAAATTCCCTTATAAAAAGGAATCATGGATCATAATGGGAGATTGGTACCATTGAACATTATCGAAAACAACAATATTTTTAATGTCATACTCTAACTACAAATCAAGAATAAAATATGTGCAATGGTGTAGATCATCCCATGGATTATTTGGTGCAGCCATGAATTCTAGGATAACTTCATTAGAATAAATTTCAATATCGATTAAGTCATTCGAAGAAGGAAGAGGATTGACAACCCAATAATCCCTCGGGTACTGATCAGATGCCACATTATGAGGGAGATCTGAATTAGAGCTAGTGGATGCTAGCTAGATATTTTGGTAGGAAATATTTACCATAGTGAGAAATATGGAAGCTACATATGATTCAACATCCTCAAGACAAGGTATCGCCCAAGGATCGAAAGACCCAAGGGATCCACTAGTAAATGAAGAGATCATATTGAATGGAGAAATAGTCATAGTGGGAGGTGGTGGGGGAAGAGGGAATTGTCCCATGAGTGAAGATTCTTTGATCATTACTGCACCAACACTCTATAGAATTTATGGCTATCACCGACAAAGGGTACATTCGATCCCACACTATACCCAAGGTCTGTTTTGAAAAACAAAATTGATCAATTTTAATTATTTTCCCTTGATGAGGGAAGCATAAGACTCTAAAGGCGAACAAGAAAAATACAATCATATCATAGATCCAAGTGCACCTGAGTAACAAATTGTACTCAATAGGTGCGTTGAATACCTCGACAACAACTGCGATAATATTACCACCTAAATCTATGGGAAATGCAATGATTCTCCCATGGGGTTGGAACATATGGCCATCATCTTCTTGGATAAGAACCATTCCAATGTTGGATTCAATGGATGTACGATAGAGAAGGAAGTCCCAATTGTAGTCAGGATGTCTCAATAGGGGATTAAAAATCAAGGGCTTATTCAAGGAATCAAATGATCGCTATGCTTGGCTGTCCCAGAAAAAAGGTACACCTTTCTTCAATAAGCGCATAAAACCCTTTGTGATCTCAACATAGTTGACAATGAATCTACACAAGAATTTTACCTTCCCTTTCAAACTTTGTAGTTGGCTAATGTTATGAGGAGGAAAGTTGAAAATTACCTCAACCTTCAAAGGATCAACCATAATATTGTACTTGGATACAATGAATCCTATCAATCACTTAGACACCACACAAAAAATGAATTTATGTGGATTCAAACAAATATTATAGTAGCAGGATCAAGTTAAAATGGCCCGTAAGTGACCAGGATGATCCTCATGCTGCTTGGAACAAGTAGCCAAATCATATAAATATGCATCTATAATCTATTTTATTTCATGAAACACATAATTCATGGCCCATGGGAAGGTGGCTCTATTTTTTTTAAGACCAAATAATAACTTTCGATAAGAAAATGTACTCCAAGGAAAAATGAAGGCAATCTTCAGTTGGTCTTCTAATTGATTTGTATTTGATTATAGTAAAAAAAAATTGGAACATAAAGCATTGATGGTTCATCACACACATCCTAGGTTCATTCAGCCGAGAGGTCGACCTACATCTAGATACAATTGGTCTGGAGATCGACCAACAAACTACACCAATCATTTGGGTAGTCGACGTGCATGTTGGTAGAATAATTGACCAACAATAAAATATAGTCGAGCAGTGGATCAACTATCCCAACAATAGACTATGATTTGTACGCACAATTAGTCGGGTCAAGCATCCTTCTCAAGACGACTCGATAGAGTGGATTTGGTGGAGTCAACTCTAATAGTCAACGATTACATGTGGAAAAGATCTTTCGGATTCTATGGAAATCAGTTATATCTTGAGAATATAAAATCATATCCCTTGGGTCATTATCAACATAAGATATTGTGCAATAGATCATGTAGATCAATATGTACAACATGCACTACGATGCTCAGATCATAGTGCGCTTTTCTCAAGTGTTTTAACACTGTATTTAGACAACACTTTATTATCTTTGAAATTTTGTTCCTCTTTGATTATCTATAGTACTATGTCCTCTATTTCATGTAGTTTTCCACCTTATTCCCCAACATAATATTAGATTCGATGTTTTAAACCTCAACCTATTATCTGCAAATATTGTTGAGTTGAATCTGTTGTGTGATTGACTTTGGGTCGATGGTTTGTTGACTGGAACTTATTGAAACAAACCATTCTATATAGATATCAAAGATAGATTCAAAGATTGATCCTATTGTTATGAATGGATCAAATTATGAAGTATGGGAACTAGATATGGAAACCCTATTAAATAGAAAAGGACCATGGAAGTATACAAAGGTTACAATTCTAGATCCAATAGATGATAATGAAAAGTTCATTGTTGATGGAAAGAAGGATGAGGCTGTAGGGATCATCGCAACCTACATCTCGTGGGATATTCATTTTCACCTCGGTGGAATATATTTTCCTCATCAATTCAGGAAGAATTTGAAGTCAATGTTCGACCAAGTCGACGAAAGCCACGTTGTGCAGTTGGAGAAAGAATTGTTCTCTCTCGATCCTCATTCCTTAGATAGAATGGAGGAATATTTGGTGTGTGTAAAGAACTATAAAAATAAGGATGAAAAACTCATCGAGCTAGTCTTGATGAAATTAAGAATACCATTCGACGTGTTCCTATTGACTTTCTATACCAATTGGAAAGCATGCAAGGAATATAGTAAGGATTACACCTTTGAATCTTTCTGTGGTCTTTTGATTACTGATCAACATAGATTGCTTGTAGAAGGAAATATTGGTGGTAAAAACCAGGCCCAGTTTCTCAAGGGAAATTTCAAGATGGATCCTTGGGATAGAGTACGGTTTGATGCATCTACACAGAAACATGCATACCATGACCATAAACCTTAGATATAGGAAAATGCAGCACAATGAAGTCGAAACAAGAATGCATGTCAGTACTATGGAAATAATGGACATGTGGAGAAAACCTACTATAATAAGAGAGAAATTTTATAG
The DNA here is from genome assembly GCA_010110895.2 of Picea sitchensis. Taxonomy (NCBI): domain Eukaryota; kingdom Viridiplantae; phylum Streptophyta; class Pinopsida; order Pinales; family Pinaceae; genus Picea; species Picea sitchensis. The sequence continues at coordinate 93,083 of SNQJ01S0005003.1, forward strand.
GAGAAGGTTAAATTTATTGAAGGAAATATATCCATTGTGCGTCGACCCACTGATAATTCCACCTTCCAAGTTGGGACTTCTTAGACCTTACTGTCTCATTTTGCACAAAACAAATGGGTATTCGACTCTGGGTGCACTCACCACATGGTTGTTGGCACGAAGTGGATAAACTTGGGTTTAAACATTAATTCACCAACAAATCCAAAGATATTGGCCTTTTGAGCATCACCCACAAGTAGGTGAAGTATCACCCATGGTACTTATGGGGACTGTAGGAACCAAGTTTCCACAGTCACGGGGGAATATGAGGCATTCATTCCTTATTGTTTACTTAACATTCATTCTTATGTTCTATGCATGAAACCCTATTAGTAATATGATCTATGACTGATTCATTTAACCATTTCATCATATGTGAAAAACCATTTAATAGATCTAACATATGCATATTAACCATTCATCATAGGTGAACATTAAAAAAAAAAGAAAACACATCATAATAACATGCACACTAGAACACAAGGATTAATATGGTTCACCCCAAACTGGTCTATGTCCAAAATGACTGGCTTCTTATTCATTCATTCATAATATACATTACATTCATGTGCACTACAGTCATACATAAATATTCAATAAAAACCCAAAATTTCCCAAGTCATTCAATGTTGTAGTGCACACATACTTCTCTATTGATATTAAGCTACGCTCATACTAAAAAACACAACCAAATAGTCATCAATACCGATCACTGGCTAACCCCTCCACTCTCTTCTAGATTCTCTCTACTCAAAACCTATTACATATTTATAGTTTTAAAATGGGGCTTAGCCCATTAAAGTGTGGACAAAATGTCCCAAAATTCCTAACTAACTTCCTCCTCTTGCGCTTTAACTCCTTGAAATGCGCTAACTACTTTCTGCCTACACTGCTCCTTTACCAAAATGTTGTGTCATTCTCTTATGTGCGATTACATATGGCTCATCCTGAGCCACTTCATGTATGCTTCCATGTTTCCGAAAACTTTTGTAATGTATCTCTGACTGTTGCAACTTTTTCTTTGACTTCGGTTTCATGCTACACAATTTCCTTGACCATCTTTGCAGTGATACGACTCTTCACTTTTTCGTCATTTTCCTCGACTATCTACTTGACTATACCTTGGGTAGCTACTAATTATTATGCCACCTTGTAGGATTCTTCCTGCAAGGTCTTGATATTTTGTGCACGATCTTGCTACTCCATCGTTAGCTTATTCAATTTTGAGTATATCTTTCAGTTTTTTTCCATTACTATTACCATCTCTACCGGTGGTAATGGACTCATTACTTCTTTAAACTTCTACACCTTATCCTGCATCGCTTGTAACTTCTTTCCAATCACCTGCAAATCCACATCTTCATTGAGCTACCTCCAAGCTCCCGTTATTTATGCATACATTTTTTCACATTCTACTTCTAGGCTTCTGATATTCTCTAAATGTGTGGTTTCCAACTTCTTTCTTTTCTCCCTTTCCTCCTGGGGAGTGCCTAGTATCTATCATGCTTCTAATTTTTTTATCTTAGTGTGGAAGCCATGACTGGCTTTGATCGAATTTGTCACATGTTCCTCCAATGGGGCGTCTTCCTCCTTAGGTACTTATGGAATAATATTATACACCCCATGGACAACTTTTTTCACTCTCTCTGCCCATTGCATAGATTCATCCCATTCCAACCTAAGTTGGTCATATTATTCTTGCAACATATCTTTATATGTGACTGTCTTTGTCAACACCATCGAGGTTGACACTACATGAAATGGAAGTTCCTATGTCACACTCTTCTGTAATAGATATAAGACTTCAACTAGTAACTTAGATAACACTATGTCAATATGACTTAGTTCCTTGGTTTTCTCTTTCAACTCTACTGTGGGGAACTCTAAGGATCCAATCGCTATCTTCATTACTCATCTTTATCCTGATATGATAGATGCCATTTTTTTACCTCAGTTATCTGCGGTATATTCTCTACTTGCACTTGTTTTCCTATTTGTACTAGTGAAAATATTGTGGTCTCCAAAACTTGTCGCAACATAGAAATTTGTTCTTGCATATCAAAATGACTTTCTTCTTGTTGTTTTTATGCACACTCAAAAGCTTCATTTGTTGCTTCCTCAACTTGGTTTGGAATTTTTTCCAAATCATCTTCTATGAGGGCTTCAATGGTTAGTTCCCTTACAAATTTCATTTTCTTTTGTTGTGGGACTGCTTTCCCTATGTTTACTTATTTTCTCTTCTCTCCTGTGTCTAGCATTATCTTTTGTGTTTTTCCACCTACACCATTTCCTTCGTTGTCCTGTTCTTCTTTTTCTTCATCATATATTTCTTCTTCCTTGGGGCTTGTTTTCATTGGTTTCTCTGTCTATGTCTTTGTCAATGGAATATTCCAATCATCATCCCAATATTCCATTATGTGTCCCATCTCTTCCTCATTTACCCGGTATCGTGTAGGCGACCATTCCTAACTTGGATCCTTTTTCACTTGGATATACATGTGATGGTGCCCTGACTTAAATCATGAAATTTCATTGTATGCTTATACCACCTATGGTTGTATGTGCAGTGTCCTATGAATGATTTCCCTAATGGCTTCATTATATATGTAGAAGTGAATATTGTTGTCGAGTTGTCTCTCCTTATGCATAGTATGCTACAAGTTCATGTACCTTGCTGCTAAGCATGTATTATTTGTTGTTGATAAAATATTTAAGTGTGATGGATCCCTCCAATCCACTAATGCTATTAATATCAACAACCATGTGTAGTGACTCTCCATACCTCTATCTTTCACTACTCTATAGTCTATCTAGAATTGGTTACCTAGGAACGTCGCCTAACTCATCTGCATGCCTTCGACACATTTTTTTCCATTGTTGTCGCTCCTACCGACAATTGATATCTTTGACACTATCTCAACAATTTTAAATATAACACTTGCATTTCAAACTTGACACAGCCATCATTGATTCTTTCTACGTTGAGTTTGCGTCTTTCTCTAAATGTACCAAACTTCTCCTTCATCTTCTCCCATAAGACTTTTTCATTTGACTTTTCTGTAAAAAATATCGATGGGTCCTCTCATGATGTGGAAAACCTATGATCCACATGATCATATTTGTATCGATAGACATGGGTATGTCTAACCATAGGTATCCACCATGAATGCAACTTAAAAACATCTTCGCACATGTTTTTATCTCCTTGATCCTACCAAAATGTGGGATCTGTAATAGGTTCATAATTCATGTTTTTTCCAATCCTTCTTCCCATGTCTTTGGCTCAACTCTGATAAATGACGTCTATGGCTTGATGAATTTCCTCAAATATTTTTTTGAGGATAATTATGGGAACTTCTTCTCATCTAACAAGTCATGATATGCGAACTTTAGACTCGACACTGCAACTAACATGTCTCCTTTGACTATTAATCCTAGTGGAATTTTTGGCTCCACAAGTAGATACTTTTATTCCTTATGTAAGTGGACCAACTTCTCTTACGACTTCCTTGGTGGTATTTACTCCTTTTGGAAATTGGTCGAACTCATCTCTCGTGATGACGCTCATGGAGTCTCTACCTGTAGTGGTACTACTAGTGGCTTACAATGCTATTTATTTGGTGTCGATGTTGTTGTCATTGTTTCCTTGGGTGTGCCATTGTTCTCTCTAACTCTTGTATGAAACTAACTTCTTTGGATCTATTCTCCATTCACTTGTCTCTTTTCTCTCTTATTTCACTACTCTCTATGGAAATGTAAATGACAATATTTTTTTCTTGTTCGAACCTTCAACTGCTTTCATCCCATAATTTCCAGTTGTTTTGAAAGTCATTCGCACCCAAAATTACATTCTAATCCACTTTCCTTAGCATTCATTACTTTTCTTAATGCTTCATTAACTTCTTATCTCTGACGTATTTTATGTTAGATTTTCCAACATGTAGAAATCTTCTTGCCAATCTTCATTTATGGCTACGCAACATCACTATTTCGTCATCATGTTCACACTTTATTCATGTCCCGTCATGGATGGGATTAAATTATTTTCCCTTTTTCTTCATATACCTCTGTTGCATTCCAGTATTCTTTCTTGCACATGTTTCCTCCATGTTTACTTCATCTTGGCAAGATTCTTTGGTTTAACTGTTTGAACAATACTTCTACGCTTCCTTCCAACCTTTTGTCTCTTACCTTAAACACTTTTTATTTATTTTTCTTGATATGATACACTATAATACAAGTTCTACAATGCATGTTCTGCATAGTTCAGACCAGTGGTGGAAGCATGATTGTCCCTGTACAGTTTCAGCTGACTACAATTAACTGGTCCTTCCATAACTTCTCCATTCAAGTTTTCCAACTGAGAAACACCTACTCATGTGACAAACCTTCTCACGTATGGTCCTAACCAATGCATCTGGAAATTCCCTAGATGTTGTATAAACTTACTATCATAGAGTAATACTAGGTCTCCTGTCTAAAACTTATTCTTCTTGATATGTCTGTCATGCCAAGATTTCTCACATGCTTTCTGAACTTGTTGATGGAAACCTGTGACAAAATGGTCTTCCTCAAGTTCTACTAGTTTTGACAGTATTTTCTCCATTGCGCTAGAATCTATAAGCTTCACCATCACAACAATGCACATAATATTCTTGTCTTGGACTACCATTGGGCTAATCCATTATGATTCTTCAACATGTTATATAATTCCATCCTCTAGCATCATGTCTATCTCCGCTCTTTCCTTTTGTTTATATTTCAGGTTCATTCTATAGGGTCTCTGTCGCACCATTTTGGGATATGGTTTCATTGGTATTTTCATCTCTCCCAAATATCCAATGATTACTTTCATATATGAGAATGTAGTTGGAAATAGATCTGATATTTGCGCAACAAGTCAACAATATTCTCAACTTTATTAATTCTCTAGTAGTCTCCTATGTTGGAAAACTTCAGATTATCTTCCATACCAATGTTCACATTTCATGTTCTTACAGGCTTTTCATATATAGATGAATCAAGCTCAAGTCCTTCTACTATGTGCTCCCCTTCAGTTTATGGTATCTGCAAATTCCTTGGGTCTTCATCCTATTGGTTTTCTTCAACAACTTTATAGTAGTGCAAGACTTCTTCAATTGTCGCAACAACTCTAGGTGTAATGTACATCGGGTCGTCTATTTCAAAAATATTATTCTTGATAACCTAAAAGGTAGAGTCAATTGACGGAAAATTATTTTCAAAACTAAATGTTACCTTGAAGTTCCTGGTCAACTCTTCCCAATCCTCTGTCCCTCGACACACTTCTAGTTATGTACACCAATTCTTTAGAGTAGTGTCTAGAGTATGCACAAATAAATGAATCCATTCTTGTTGAGGTATCGATATCCACGTCGCAGTAAAATTCATAATATGGTCTATTGTGAAACTTAATCCATTATACTTTGGAATGATACTTTCATTCTATATTCCAAATATGACTTGCGATAACATTTTGCATTGTTTCCAGTCTCTTATTCCATCCTTGTGCATAACCCACCATCTTCCATGGGTTTCTTTCAGCACAACATCCAAATACAATAGTCTTTGTTGATATGATATATGAAACTCAAAATATTTTATAAAAGAAAATACATCACTTAATCTATCATACCTTGTAGGTTCAACTATTTCAGTTCCAATCCATCGCAACGTGTGTTTAATCCTAGCTCATTTTCTTGTCTATACTTTATGCAATCTTTGTTGTAAATTTCCAGAGCTTCTTCTGAGTTTGACACTCATGAACTGATACTCCTCCAACTAAGAATGCCTTCATATATAGGATTTACATAATCATCCATCCACACAGTCATATTATACAATTATCAAGTTCTTTTCTCTTGGATGGTTCTACAAATCTTCTTCCTTTTATGTGATCCAACGACATAGTAATATTCAAGTATTCTAGTTTGAATACCATCTGTATTTTCTTTAGATCGATGATTTTATTATCAAATTCCCAATAAAATCCCAATAGTGTTGGATAAGGTGTACTACCATCTACTATTTCGATCACTTCGAATTTTGTGACACTGTGCACTCCATCAATATTGACACTTAATCCTATCAACTTTCCCACTGGAATGATCTTATGTTGGTTCACTACTCTCAACTGGATAGGATAGAAAATCATCTTTCTCTAGCCCATTATCTCCCAATTTTGTCTGGGGATAACATTTACATCGAACCCCAGATCCAAAATTATATTGTTCATTTCCTAAGCTCCTATCTATGCATTAAGACAAAACTCCCTATTTGTTCACTTCTTACTATGCACCTGGTTAATTTCTCTGTGTGAGAAAAGTTTATCTTTCTCTTGGGAACAATGGTGAATAATTCTATGCAAAATACTCAACATAGATTCATCTTTCATTAATTCTAAAAAACGTCTTAAGAAACTTTGCAAAGTGCTTACCTTTTCAACTTGCTTTTCTGAATGGTCATATACTGGAGGCGTATCAAACATCGATGGTCTATCATACAAGGGTGGAGCAGTCAAAGTTGATGTTATCCATTATTCTCCCATCAACTCTTTTCTCTCTTGCTAGTAGGTCTCCTTCTCTTTCCTTAGATCAAACCATGGCAATGGCTTTGATGTTTTCCTTACCCACTAGTGAATTCTATTCCCTTGATCCGTCGCATCCTCTCTGGTTCTCATTCCTCCATGTGTAATTTATGTTATCTTAGTTTTTTTTTGTGTGCCTCTACTTATATCATCTGTACATTTGTGTTCCTCTTTTATTTCCAATTCGGGATCAACTGTGGGAAATCCTTCATGACATGGTTTAGTTCTCTGAGATACATACATGTTGTGCATGGATTTGAGCAGTCACGTGCTAAATGTATAGGATGATTAAAATTGTAACATATCATAAGTCCTCTTCCTTGACCAAAGATTCATGTTCCTTGACATATGAAGCCTCCTCTTCCTCCTTGATTATAACATCCTCTATGAGTATTAAACTATGAGGCTCCTCCTTATACTTCTTCACCTTGGAATCTATATGAATCTATCGTGTGCTCTCATTATGTCCAATGCACATCAATCCTTCTTTTCGTGTTTGATGGACTTACAAAATTTAAAAAAAATGAATTCCTCGTAGTGCTATGGTATATCTGCATCAATGGAAAATTATGAGGGTGGTGACCCACCATATTGCAAATTTCACACCGTAACCCTAACATATTTGGGGCTCCTATATTCAAGTATTGCAGGAATGTTGGACACTCATCTTTATGATGGCCTTCTATTTTATAGGTGATACACCAGACCCCCTCACACTTCTCTTTTCCTTTCATAATTTCCTGTAACTTAATAGTCAGTGCGACCAAATGAGACTAGACATGAGCCATCCCCACATTATTATTTCCTATAGGGGATGCTTCCAATTTCATCACAATTTCCTTAGCTTCCGACTATGTCGCAATATTATTTTTCATCAAAGGGCAGCGTATATGAGGCAACAAACCTACAATAAACCATTCTCTGTGATGTTCATTCAGAATCTAGAATGTTAGTCGGTATTTCAGTATATTAAACCTTTTATCATAGTCCCATATTGATTCATTTACTATTTTCTTAATTTCCTTTATCTCTATAATGCACTACGACTGTGACTTAGGCTTCTGGAATTATTTTTGCAAACCTTGTCTTATCTATGCTAATGTTCACGTCTAGCCCACAAGTGTAGTATTATAATATTTCATATACCATTATAGTGTGTGATCTCCGAAGGTTGTTTCCAACTATCCAATATTCACATCATCATCCTGGATGTTCTTCACAGTTCATATCATGTCACAAATGAACATATGTTGTTCTATATCTTCTGAACCAACCCCTCGAAAGAGAGACATCCTTAAGGTGGGATGTACTCTCTCCATCGGTTTTTGTGTGATATTATTTCCTGACAACACTAACTGATTCTGACTCAATGCACTACTTCTACTACTTTGATTACTTCTACTACACTCTTTACTTCATCCACTAACTACAATTGATTACTTCTACTACTATATTTACTTCCTCAACTGAATACAATTGACAAAACTTCTAATCTTACCTTAGTTCTTGGTGATGCACATGGGGTCATGGGTTCGACGCAGATTCCTATATGAGTGGGATATTATTCTAATAGAATGAACTGACATATATTTTATTCCATGTACAGTCTCCCTTTGATCTGGAATATTGCATGAGTATCTCTTTCCTCTATCTCACTGTGTTACCCTTCTCTCTCATCCATAGTCCTCTTCGTATTTGGTCTAAATATATTACCACTGTGCAATAATCTAATTTCTTCATTCATCGCATGATATTCCTCACTCGACATCCTCAACCCATTTATTCCTCATTCCTTCTTTTCATCCCTTTCTATGCTAAGATCATTCCCTGGTCAGACCCTAATTCACCTGTGTGCACGAAGGTTTTTAGCAATAATATTCCATTTTCATCACTCCTTTGTCACACAACAACATATTAATATACGTCGATATTGACTTTATGCATCTTCCATGCAGTCCCTTGAAGAATTATCTTTAATTAGCACTATATTAATTAGTACAATCTATGACAAATTCAATAATGTAACCTCCCAACACGCTATCCAACCAGTAGTCAACTGCACGTGATATCTTATTTCTTACTGCATTAACTTTTCTAATCAATTCAGGAATCCAATTCCTTGGAACTGTAGTTCAATATCTTCCGATCTATTCAATAAATCTCTGGATCCACTCTACTAGTACATTCATAAATTCAACGAGGAATTTTTCATGTAAACCTGTAAAAAAATACCGTTGTAACCATTTTTTTGTGTTGATACTTAGATTATGATTATGATATACAACACACTCAATATCCTTATTATTCCACCATGCTTCTATCTCCTCCTTAGTAATCCTACAGATCCCCCTCACTCGCAGATCCCAGTCCCATCAACGAAATCGTTTTTTGGTAGGTAGTGGGCCAACCCGAGGTTAAAACTTAATTCACTAACAAATCCCAAGATACCAACCCTTTCGGAATCACCCGAAAATAGGTGAAGTCTCACTCGGGGTACCTATGGATATTTCAAGAACCAAGTTTTCGCAGTCATGGGGGAATATGAGGCATTCATTCCTAACTGTTTACTTAACATTCATTCATATGTTTTTTGTACAAAACCATATCATACTATCATCTGTGACATATTCATTTAACCATTTCATCATATGCGTGAAACCATTTAACAGATATAACATATGCATATTATCCATTCATCATAGGTGTGTGTTAGCACTAGAAGTCACCTCTGGATTGTTGCAGAGGTAATCCCAATACCCATCAGTCTGTATGTCACAGTGAATAGTTTTAAAGGGTGGTCTATTGGATGTAGTCTCAAGATTATATCGCTTTAACTCAGAAAACAGGGATCGAATGCACAAACAAGTGAGGTCTCAATATAAATTTAGTCAGAAAGTTGTAATAAGGGTGAGTAGGGGGAAGAACTTGAGGAAAATGAAGAGGTATGCTATGAACATATGGTCTTCCAACAACCTAAGGAGGAAAAACTCAGAAGGAAAGATCCTCTTGGTTCAGAGTTTTAGGGGACTAAATGAAATTATCACTGAACTAAAATCAAACATACATCACAATTCAATGAAAACAACTTGGCTAGATCATCCATGCTCGATTCATTCAGCATTGGAGGGAAAGGACGCAACAAAAACTAATTAAAACTAGTTGTAGTGTCATTATGATCAAACCTACATCACAAGAACATAACTACCCTCGACTGGATCCTCCATGCACGAGTGTTCTAACAAAGTCATTCACAGAGATATGAAAAGAAGTTGACTTACATTAAACAAGAAGTCTCAAATACATATACATAACCAGAAGAACCAAAGTTTCATTAAAACTTTACAATACGAGAGCCTATCTCAACCATCGACCATAACAAAATATCAAAACTGAGTATTGATACCTAGAACAGTTGTCAGCACTAGGAATGTGAATTGGCCACTACTATCAAATATTTGTGTCTGCATCTTATTTTATCAGTATGCACTTGTATTGCTCTATCTGACGCGATCTCAGATCATTATGGGCTATGTAGGAGAATCCATTGATAGGGGAACTTTCGACTAACAGTATGCCTACACGACCGTCTTTCCATGCTTTTCATTTATGAGGTGAGACGAGGTGTCAAAAACCTCCCCCATTTCCATTAACTACCTACATCGATATTGGGATGGAGCCTGACACCCATGAATGTTCCAAGAGGTGCCCATGACTCCTTCCAATTGACCTCGACATCTTGAAACCACGCAAATCTTCTATTGAGATCAAGACGAGCACTCTGATCTTTTGCACGGCTCCATTCTCTTTCCCCATGCGACCGTGGGTCATAACCTCATGCTTATCGATATGAAATATCAAGATTTTGCATTTCGGGAGTTTCCACTACCCTGGATTTCAAATATTTCGATGCTCGATCCCACGAAATGACCCATCTAGATCGACGGTTGGAACTAATTTGGATTTGACGACCAAAATAATCACCTCGAACAACTTCAACCCCCTGTCGCTCAATCAGGCACCTACCTTTCGTTTGGTCATGTTTTCCATATGCCCCTGGGCTATGATCATGGACCTAATTCCCAGGAATTTTGCGATTTTGCATTTCACGAGTTCGTGTTGTATTCCATGTTGAAATTTCTGAGTCACGAAATCACGATCGCTCGGATCGAGTGACACGTGTCTCTATGCATCGAATGACTCAGATCATATTGAAATTTCAGGACCTCGAACCATCGGGATTTATCACCTCGGCCTTCCCAAAAATACTTTCTCTACGGTGCAGATCCTACGCCACGTGTCCTTCTGAAAAGGACGACCCAAATTATTTCGTGACTTCACATTTCGTGAGTCCTTGTGAATTTTCCCTTTGTATGCTCCATTCCACATGTCCTTCCCAGGATCGACGACTAGGATTTCCACGTGATTTCAGAACTCTATCTGATGCTAAACTTCGTGTAACTCTATGATCCTGATCGCCTGATGGTCGTTGATACGATATGCTAGGTGGATCTCCATCGTTGAAAGTTGATCTTTATCACTCATTTGATTTGAGTCCATATCAGACCACTCTAACTGTTGTGCTTTGTGCTCATGACTACGACCTGTGTAAATAAATACTTGGGCTGCTGGTTGAAAGCTCAAGAAAGAAAAGGGTCAGTGACAGAGGTAAGGAAGGAAGAGGTTGACCTTAGAGGAGACAAAAAATCTAGGGTCGATATTTATTAGGCGACCAATCCATGAAAAACAGGTCTATCAAATGGGTGGAGACAAAAGAATAGAACTACAAGTTGAGAGGAAAAACCTATGATTGAGTCTGCAAAAGGAGGAAAAATGGGAAAATTACACACTTAGGTAGAAAACACAACTCGCAAGACTTTGACAAGTTTATGTGCTAACAATGGCTCCACAGGTGATGGCATGCTCCCTGCACACTGCCAAGAATGCGCAGCTCTAGTGCCTTTGCTTTGGGTTATGGAATATCCTACTAAAACAAAATCAACATAAAACAAAAACAATATTTACAATGGTGGCACGCCGATTGCGTCTTTAAACAAAAACAAATTTCAGGAAGTGCCCATTTACAGGGCCACCAAAAACTTCGTTACCATCCAAATTCTGTAACCTGTAAGTATTATTTGGAAACCTCTATGAGATTTTGAAGGGACTGATCCACAAGGCATCAAATTTTCCATGATTGTCTTTGTCCTATTTGGGTGCATCCCATTTTAGTACTAGATCTCCTAGCTGGAAATCCTCCTTTCTCAGTTTCCTGTCAAAATCCTGCTTGATATTCTACTGACGTTGATGCACTCTCTTCATCACCTGCTCCCTAGTATGTTGGACTTCTAACAACTGATGAATTCTTTTGATCATATCATCAGGTTCTTTGTGACAGTATTGAAAGAATTTTTTCATAGGAAGGGCAAGTTGAGAAGGAACAACTGCTTCAGTCCCATATACAAGTTGAAAGGGAGAGATTCCAAGAGACCTCTTTGTTGTTTCTCTATCATCCCACAGAGAAAACTTGAGCTTTGAATCCCATGCCTTCTTGTTGTCTTCTAGTAGTATTTTGATCATTTTTATGAGGTTCTTGTTATAGGACTCTGCCAATCCATTTCCTTGGGCGTAATAGGGGGTAGAGTGGATCAATACAATTCTGAAATGCTCACAAAACTTGATAAATGGTTCAACCTTGAAGGATGCAGCATTATCAGTGATGATTATTTTCAGAAAACCAAACCTTGCCATAATATCTTCAAGAAAACCAATGATCAACTTGTGAGAGGCACTCCTTGTGGGGATAACTTCTATCCATTTTGGTGAAATAATGTGTTGTGGTTAATATCCACCTGTGCTGACCACTTGAAGGAGGATGGATTTCCCTGACAAAGTCTAGGCCCCACTACTGAAAGGGTCCTGAAGCTACCACAGGCTTCAATGGCAGAGACTTGAGTTGTTGCTTCCTAGTGAATTTTTGACATTTGATACATGCCCTGATTTTTGCACAAACATTAGTGAATAGAGTAGGAAAGAGGTACCTAGCCCTACGAATCTTGTAGGTTGTGGTTCTCCAAAGATGATGTCCCCCATACAGGTTGTCATGAAAATAAAAAATAATCTTTTGGGACTCCTGTGGGTCTAAACATCTCAAAAGAACACATAGACCGTATTTCCAATACAAGACCTAGTTAATAAGGAAATATATAATTTCTTTGAGCTTTAAATATCTTGCCTTTATTTTTCCCATACCATCAGGGGGATTTAACTCTTGCAGGAAATGTAAAATTTCTTTGTACCAGGCGCTTTCTGCCAATGGAGGGTTGTCCTGAGAACCTTTATTAGACAACTCAGCTTGTTGTTTTTCTGAGCAAGTGTTGATGAAATTGACCCCCAAATATTTACAATTAGATTCAACCAATAGCTTAGCTAAACCTTGGCCTTTAACCAGTTTGGTGGGCTTTATTTCAATATCGAATTCAATGATTTTGGCAATCCACTTGCTCCTTCTTCCATCTAAGTTAGGTTGAATGAGAATATCCTTCACAAAAGATGAAGGAACATATGCAATGATTTTTGAATGTAGAACATAGACTCTGAAAGATTTGAGGGATTTCACCAAAGCGTAGGCCTTTTTCTCCATGATGTCATATCTGACCTCTGCATCTCTTAGTGCTTTGATGAAAAAAGAAATAGGCTGCTCCAACCCTGCATCAATCTTTTGTAGTAAAACAGTTTCCACTATATCAAATGAAGCAAAGGAAAAAATTAGAAAATCCTTGGTATAATCAGGACTGACTAGCACAGGTTCTTCAGTCAGTGCATTTTTTATTTGGTTGAAGGATTCTCTGGATTCGACAATACATTTTACTTTGTTCCCCTTCCTGAGCATGGATGTGATATGCTTCACTACTTCAACAAAATTTGAAACAAACCTTCTCAGAAAATTGATTTTTCCTAGGAAGGACTGAACTTCTTTCTTGGATCTAGGAAGTGATAAGGCTTGAATAGCTTCTACCCTGCTTGAATCAATCCTAACCCCCTTAATTGATACAACGTGTCGCAACAATTTTGCTTCCTGCATGGAAAATAGATACTTCTTGGTATTTAGGGAGAGACCAAACCTTCTGCATTTTGAGAAGACCTTTCTTAGATGTTGACCATGTTTTTTATCAAATTTTGAGAAGACTTTTATGTCATCTAGATAGATGACCACAAATTTGTCTATTTCTCCAATGAAGGCGATGTCCATGGCTCGTTGGAAGGTTGCTCATGCATTCATCAATCCAAAGGGAATTTTGGCATACATGAATGTGCCACAAGGAGTGGTAAAGGTTGTCTTTTCTCTGTCTTCAGGAAGGACAAATATCTGATTGTATCCAAAAAATCCATCAATCATGGAGATCCTGGATGCGCCTGTCACCCTCTGCAACATGTGTTCCATATTTGCCAAAGGGTAATTGTCCTTATTTGAGATTTTGTTTAGATTCCTGAAATCAACACAGAGTCTAATTTCTCCACTCTTTTTTCTGAATAGAACCAAGTTGGTGACCATTCAGAATATCTCAAAGGGACAATGAATTGGGAATCCAACAACTTCTTTACCTCCCTTCCCATAACAGGCAACAACATAGGATTTATTTGTCTTCATTTCTGCCTAAATGGTTTGGCCTCCTCTTTCAATGGGATCTTATGCTCAACGACAATTGTGTCATATGTTCTAAGGTCTTCATAGGTCCAGGCAAACACATCAGCAAATTATTTTAATATCTCAGTATACTCGGTTCTTTGTTCCCTTGACAGGCTTCTTAACAACTTGAAAAACTTTGGATTCTCCTATGTACCAATGTTGCACTCAGATATCTCAATATCATCAATTTGTCTCTTAGCCTTTATTTCCACATCATTACTATCAAATATCCTTTCCAAAGAGACTAGTCCCTTCGAAATGTGATTGCTAGGAAACTGCATAATACGATGGTTAGCAATTTTCTTTAAAAATACATCAGTGTGAGGCTCATTCTCAGAGCTAGGATCCTGATCTATATGCAATGCTGAAATTCCTCAACAGTCTCCAGGAACCTTTTGATCTCAAGATCATCCTCAAACAACTTCCAATGATTAACATTGTCAGGTATAGAGGGCATGTATTTTACTTCTATATCATACCTGAGCTTGGGTGGCAGGGGAACTCTGAAATTGCTCGTTGAAATAGACAAAGAATCAACCACTATGTTTTCCTCTCTCGAAATGAATGAAATGTTGAAATCTAAGAAAAAACTATCCATCAGGTCCCACACTTCATTTCTATAAGTTCTGAGCTTGGGATGTCTAGCTTGATAAATATTTCTAATCTGATTAACAATCAGTTTGGTATCTCCAAACACAGATATTTTCTTGATCCCCATGTTTGTTTCATCACTTAAGCCCAAGATAAGAGCCTCATACTCTTCCACATTATTGGTAGCTTCAAATTCTAGTTTGTAGGATAGAGATATGGTCTCTCAATACGGTGAAACAAAAACCACTCTGGCACCAGCAATATCCTTAGAAGAGGCTATATCAAAGAACATCTTCCAAATAGAAGTGGTGAGAGGAGGATCTTCATGAAAAATAGCAGACTTATTTCTGAGTTTAAGGGGAGGCTCGGGAGCATCAGTGAGTTGTAACAAAATAGACCCCAAATAAGTGTCAAGCACAAAGATAGGATGGTTGGTGGGGTCTACTTCATCACTAATAATGTAGGCCAATTGAGATTCTCTGTACAATATCCTATGCTCCCCCCTAAAAACAGGAATGGTATCATATGTGAGGTCCATATGCAATGTTCCTCTGAGTCTCTTAATCCAAGATCTTGACAACAACATGTTGAACTTCAGGGGAACATCATCTACCACAATGTCCATGAACACACTTTTCATGGGCAACTAAAACAAGGTCACAACCAGATCTTTGATGACCCCAAGACATTGCACTTTCCTAGAATCAAAAGAATACAAATCATGATAATCCTTTGTGACTTCTAGTCCCAATTCATCTATGACAGTTTTGGGCATGAGATTATGAGATAACTGAGAGTCCATGAAACAATTATGCAACACCTTATCATGTATATTTAGGGATGTATATAAGGGAGGGGATGAATCATCTATGTCTTCTATCATGGGACCTAGGATAACTGTTCAATTTTTATCTTGAAGGTTTAGTGAGTCTATGGAATAAGATGAAGGCTCAGGCTGCAACAATTTGGAGAGGGATTTCTTGAAATCTTCATGCTTGACTAGCTCTGAAAGGGGCACAGGGATCCTGATTTTTTGAATTCCATGCTCAAAGTTGAAAGAGAATGGGGGGATTTAGAGTTTCTCTTACTTCTGGGACAATATCTTTGGCTACTGGTGGGGGGGAATTGAATTTTCTTACGTTTTCTTCCATCTTCTACAACTTTGGCAAGATTTTCTGCTCTGGTAGGATGATCAAGAACATCAGGCTTTCCCTCTTTATTTTTGGACTTGAGGTTGTATATAATTGGGCTATTGTTGGGCTTGTCCCCCTTACTCAGATCATTTAACTAGATTTCCATGAGAGACTCATCATATGTTGATTGAGTTAAGTGAGGATAAGATGATGTGTATTCAAGATAGTGGATTTTTGGATCGAGGTATTCTTCCTGTCCACCCTCATCCACAACAAGGTTGCTTTGAAGAGGGGTCTGGACTTTATAATCATCTCTGTCTCTGCTCCTCTATTCCCTTTGTATAATCTGAGGAGCATTTTTATTCAGCCTCTTGAAGTTGCCTCTATTATCAACATTTTGAGGATTTTTGTATGTCTTCTTCCCCTCTACTTCCAATCTTTCCATTCTAGTTGAAAGTGATTTTAGTAACTTGGTTACTTCATCCATTTGAGGGGGGGGAGCATAGGAACCGGAGGTGGAGGCTTCAGATCTTCCCCTTGGTATGTCCTTATTAGCCTTCTTCCTGAGTTGGTTAACTGCTAATACGTTAGACTCTACTTCCAGGGTTATATCTTGCATATGATCCAAGGAAGTAGCTATTCTCTATCTTAATAGGAGGCAGAAGTCAGGGTCAAAATCACTAGCATAGGTAATTTTGGTAGAGGCTTCTGTAGGTTTTATCTCAGCATGGATATTATTGTACATTTTGTTGAATCTTTTGGAGAAGTCAGAGACATATTCTCCCTCTTTTCTCTTTAGTGACCCAAACTCTGTGATATAATACATAAAATCTTTTTTATCCCTCCATTGTCTCAAGAAAACATCATCCAAAGCCTCAATCCCAACAATGGATCCAGGGGTCAATCCCCTAAATCATTTCCTAACCTCACCATCAAGGCTCTAGACAAAGACTCTCATCCACACATCTTCATTTTCAATATTTAGATTGTCTGCATAACTGTAGAAGGCAACAAGGTGTTCTTTAGCAGTTACATCTTCTTCTCCTGCGAATTTGGGCATGTATTTCAGGTAATCTCAAGCAGGGAGGGCATTCATTGGCTAAGGTAAAATTAGAGTGTCGTATCTTGCATCCACTATGCCATCCATTCTATTCCTAGGGGGATTAGCACCTACCATTGGGATGTGAGGTGGAGGATAATTAGGAGGGGATGGAGTTCGAACATGGGAGACTGGGGATGTGTTTCTGGGAGGAAAGGGAAACAATAGAGGATTTGAGGAAAAATTATACAGGGTTGGAGGGAACAAAGGTTTCCCTCACTATAAAAGAAACATCTGTGATAGGAGGAGGGGTTGTGAATCTAGGAGTGGGAAAATATTCTTAGATCGTGGTTTTAAACCAGGCTACAACTTCAGGGGGGATAGGAGTGACAAAGATTTCTCCCTCCAATCCAAGACCAAGAGGGTAGAAATCAACAGGAACACTCCCAAGCTTTAAACTTCGAGAAACTCCAACAGATGGTATAACAGGAGAATGATAAGCAGATATTGGAGTTTCTAAAAGAGAATGGTGAAAATCATCAGAAATACTTGGTTTAGTAGTCGAAGTACTTCCATGAGGGGTCTTTCGTCTTCTGACAATTTTCTCTGGTTCAACTTCAGGTGTTTCCAGAGGTAGTTGTGGGGTATAACTTTTGTGTCTTCCTCTAGAAGCCACAATTGAACCAGTGGAGTCATACCAATGGAGTCTCTAGGTGCATAGTAGAAATATTTAATGTACTGAGTTCTGATGCACCTTCAGAATCAGTAAGCTTTTTCATTCAATCCCATGGAAAATCTTCAATTCATCCCCGACAACAGCGGCAAAACTTTTAGCACTGGAAGTCACCTATGGATTGTTGCATAGGTAAGCCCAATACCCATCAGTCTGTATGTCACAGTGAATAGTTTTAAAGGGTGGTATAATGGATGTAGTCTCAAGATTATATTGTTGTAACTCAGAGAACTGGGTTGGAATGCATAGACAAGTGAGGTCTCAGTCTAACTTCAGTCAGTAAGTTGTAATGAGGGTGAGTACGGGGAATAACTTGAGGAAAATGAAGAGGTCTACTATGGACATCCAGTCTTCCAATAGCCTAAGGAGGAAAAACTCAGAAGGAAAGATCCTCTTGGTTCAGATTTTTAGGGGACTAAATGAAATTATCACTGAACTGAAATCAAACATACATCACAATTCAATGACAACAACCCGGTTGGATCATCGATTCCAAAGTCAATCAACATTGGAGGGAAAGGACACAACATAAATTGATTAAAACTGGTCGTAGTGCCATTATGATCAAACCTAGATCACAAGAACACAACTACCCTCGATTAGATCCTCCATGCCCGAGTGTTCTAACACATTCGTTCACAGAGATATGAAAAGAAGTTGAATTACATTAAACAAGAATTCTCAAATAAAGATACATAATGAGAAGAACCAAAGTTTCATTAAAACTTTACAATACAGGATCCTAGCTCAACCATTGACCATAACAAAACATCAAAACTAAGTATTTATACCCAGAACAGTTGCCACCAACATGAATGTGACCTGGACACTGCAATAAAGATTTTCATTTGCATCTTCTTTTGTCATTCTGTACTTTCATTCTTTTGTAAGACGCGATCTCAGATTAGTATGGGCTTTGCAGGAGAATCCAATGACAGGGGAACTTTCAGCTGACAGTCTGCCTACACGGTTGTCTTTCCATGCTTTCCATTTATGGGGTGAGATGAGGTTTCAACAATCTCCCCAATTTCCATTAAATACCTATATCGGGATTGGGATGGAGCTTCAAACCCATGAATGTTCCAAGTGGTGCCCATGACTCCTTCCAATTGACCTCGGCATATTGAAACCATGCAGATATTCTATTGAGACCAAGACGAGCACTTTGATATTTTTGCGCAGCTCCATTCTCTTGCCCCATGCGACCATGGGCTATGACCTCGTGCTTATCCATATGAAATCTCGATATTTCTCATTTCGGTAATATCCACTCCCTTGATTTCAAATATTTCGATGCTCGATCCCATGAAACGACCCATCTAGACCGACGGTTGGACCTACTTTGGATTTGATGGCCACAATCATCACCTCGAACAACTTCAAGCCCTTGTCGGTCAATTAGGCACCTAACTTTCTTTTGGCTGTGCTTTCCATATGCCCCTGGGCTTTGGTCATGGGCCTAATTCCCAAGAATTTTGGGATTTTGCATTTCGTGGCTTCCTTCTATATTCCATGCTGAAATTTATGAGTCGCGAAATCACAATCGCTCAGATCGGGTGACACATGTCTCTATGCATCAAACGACTTATATCATATCGGAATTTCTGCACCTCGGACCATCGACACTTCTCACCTTAGCCTTCTTGAAAATACTTTCTCTACCATGCAGATCCTGCACCACGTGTCCTTCTGAAAAGGATGACCTAGATCATTTCATGACTTTGCATTTTTCTAGTCCTCATGAATTTTCCCTTTGAATTATCCATTATGCGAGTCATCAAAATGCTAACCTTGTGCCACATGTCCTTCCCAAGATCGATGACTAGGATGGCCCCATGATTTCAGAACTCTGTTTGACGCTAAAGTGCATGTAACTCTATGATCTCGATTTCTCGATGGTCTTTGATCCAATTTTCCTAGTGGATCTCCGCCGTTGAAATCTAATCTTTCTCGCTCTCTTGATTTGAGTCCATATGATACCACTCTAAGTGTTGCGCTTTGTGTTCATGATTGTGGCCTGTGTAAATAAATACTTGGGCGACTGGTTGAAGGCTTAGGAAAGCAAAGGGTCAGTGACAGAGGTAAGGAGGGAAGTGGTTGACCTTAGAGGAGACATAAAATATAAGGATGATATTTATTAGGCATCCAATCCATGAAAATCAAGTCTATTAGACGGGTGAAGACAAAATCAGAAAACTACAAGCCTAGTGGAAAAATCCATGATCGGGTCTACAAAAGGAGGAAAAATGGGCAAAATTACACACTTAGGTAGAAACCACAACTCACAAGACATTAACAAGTTTATGTGCTAACAATGTTCATTAAACATAATAAGAAAACACATAATAACAACATGTACATTAGAACATAAGGATTCAAGTGGTTCACCCCAAACTGGGCTATGCCCATAATGGCTAGCTTCTTATTCATTCATTCATAATATCCATTACATTGATGTGCATTGTGCTCATACATAAATATTTAGAAAAAAACCCAAACCTGTCCAAGTTGTTCTATACTATAATGCACACATACTTATCTATTGATCTTCAACTCTTCTCATACTCGAAAACTCAACCAAAGAGTATACAATGCCAAAAACTAACATACTCCTCCACTCTCTTTTAGATTCTCTCTAACCAAAACCTATTACATATTTATAGTTTGACAATGGGGCTTATCCTGTTACATTGTGGACAAATGTCCCAAAATTCCTAACTAACTTCTGCCTCTTGTGTGCTAACTCCTTAAAATGTGCAAACAACTTTCTGTGTGCACTGCTCCTTTACCAAAATATCACGTGATCGACTTCTACGTGATTCCTAAAACTTATCCAAAATAACATGTTCCAACAATGGCTAAGGATGCCTATTTGTTAATGATATTGAATAAATATTAGGAGAGTAAAATATTTGTTGTTGATGATTTTTCTTTGGATGTTGCTAGTCAGGGTGATGTTTCTTGTCGGCATGGGAAGGTTGTCAACATCTATCATGTGCCAAATCTCAGCGCCAATATGTTGTTTGTTACTTAGTGCCAATAAGTCAATTGTCACTAGCAGTCTTCTCAACCCGACTGATAGTTTGTACACGTTTCATGGCTCGACTTGATCTGAACTTGAACCGACTGCACTTATTTCTCACACTAATGAGAGAATTCAAATTTTCCATGGGTGACTTAGACATTTGAATTTCTGAAGTTTGTAGGAACTGACAACTCAGAACATGGTTTATGGTTTTCCAAAGGTGTTTCCCCTTGAAGGAGTATACATGGGTTATGTACTTAGGAAGCATCATCAGGAACCATTCGAATCTGGTAACACATGGCGAGCACAAAACCTACTGGAATTGGTTTAAATTGATGTATGTTGCATCAATTTACCTTCATTGGTAGGTGAAAGGTACATTTTGACTTTTATTGATGATTTCTCTCACTACACATGGTTTTACTTGATGAAGAATAAGAACCTTGTCTTTGACAAGTTGAAAGAGTTTTTAGCCTTTGCCGAGAAACAATGTGGTCGACCCATCAAATGATTGAGATCGAGCAATGGTGTTGAGTTTGTAAATCAACCTTTTGAAGAATACCTACTTCAAACTAGTATTGAGTGGTAGCAGTTGGTTAATCACAGTTCTCAACATAATGGTTTTTGAGAATGAAAGAATCAAACATTAGTCAAAATGACTAGATTTATTTTGATGGATAAAGATAGGCTCCTCACTCCCAGGCTGAAGTGGTATACTATGCAAATTATCCTCTCAATCGCATCTCGACTCGAGTTATTCCTTCCATAACTCCAGTCAAATGATGGTATGTGAAGAAGCCTTCAATCGGTCACCTATGTGTGTTTGAATATGTTTACTCGGCTTACACTCATGATGATTTCATAAAGAAGTTTGATGAAAAGATTCATGATTGCATCATGATGGGATACTCTAAAGAGTCAAAATCCTATCGACTGTTTGATCTTGTCAAACATAAAATCATTATCAAACGCAATGTTTGGTTTGATGAGAAGTCTTGTAGAATTAAATTATTAAATGCCTCTTATGGATTTCTACAAGATGATCTCTTTGATGTTGTCTCTGACACTAGTTCTCATGTTCCATACTTCAGTCCTTAGACTAGACATGTTAACTTTCTCCCTATTCAAACTAGACCATCGACATTCGAGTTGACTAGTCATTGCCCTATGTTTCAAGTGGTTTGTTGATTGAAGCCTCTCTGACTTATGATTGACCTGTTGAAGTGAACTGAAGTTTACCTTGTTGGATTACTAA
>SNQJ01S0005003.1:121696-150296 GCA_010110895.2 Picea sitchensis
CATGGCATTCTTTTTCAAGATGTCCACGTTTTTCATAATTAAAGAAAAACAGCATACCTCTGGTGATTATGTACTCTTCATCTTATGAATCTGTTTGGCATGGTGAACATAATTCTTCTTGATCTGTATATGCATCATCTTTGGCATTTTCTGAATCTGTGATGGGTGAAGAATATATGTCATGTAACTTATCCCAAAGTTCTTTGGATGATGAACATTTACCAACCTTTTCTCTTACTAGATTAGGTAATCCTTCCCAGATGAAATCCATTGCTATTTTGTTATCCTTCTTCAATTCCTTCTTGGTTGTAGTCTTTACCCTTCTTGAACTATCATATCCTGTAGATACAGATAGCCAAATATAATGCCCATGTGCCTATAAAAATACTTTCATCTTTATACTCCACATCTCATACTTTACACCATTCTGACCAATGAACAATGTTACTCCATTCTCAGAATAATCCATGATCTCCTTCCAGAGGTTAAACTGTTTCCCGAAGGAACCTACTTTGGTGCCAATTGTTGGATTACTGAGCGAGGGGGTGAATCCGTAATAGAGAAATAACCTATTTTAACCACAAAATGTAGGTGTTATATCAATGTAGCATTATCATCCAATAGTTGCAGAGTAAATAAACAATGAAAAAATGAGAAATCATACACATACATAGTACAACAACGTTTTTACGTGGAAACCCAAAGCGGGAGAAAACCACATAATGGTTTTTCTTATATGTATTTAAGAATTATATTCATTGGAAGAACCAACTTCCTTTTTTTTCTAGGTGCAACTGGAAGGAGGCTCTAATCCCCTAGTTTCTCAGGATATAGCTTGAAGGAAGTTCCAACTCCCCAATTCTTTGGCTACAACTAGAAGGAGGCTACAACCCCCTAGTTTCTTAGGCTACAACCCGAGGGAAGCTCCAACTCCCCAATTCCCTGGCTACAACCAGAAGGAGGCTACAACCCCCTATGTTCTCCCACTGCAACTGGAAGGTGGCTACAACTACCTGTCCTTTCCCTGTCCAACCACCCTAAAATATAAGTATAATTATGGAACCGCTGTCACACTATCACTGTGAGATATATTTATGTAAAGATGTAAAAATCAACCTGTAATCAACCTGTAATCAACCTATACCATAAACAAGTGCATCGACCATGCACCAACCTATACCAAAAACCTGCAATCAACATGTAACATAACCAAGTGCATCGACCATGCACCAAACTATACCATCAACGAGTGCACCAACCATGCACCAAATATGTACCAATCATGCATAAAATACACATAAACTATGACTCATCAAGATGTACCAATGTCATCAACTATACACCTCATGTATGTGCCAACTCATCAACTACTTGTCTCAACCATGTACCCAACATGTACCTCAACTATAGAAACTAAATATGTCACTGAGAAACCTATCATTGTATACTCATCAAACAATCTGATATGATCACATATACCTCAAACACTATACCACAAGTTTGTACCTCAAACCATGTGCTATAACCTCATTGTTATACAACCTCTATCTGTACCAATGAATTCAGCAACATACCTCAAACAAAAGCCCTCAAACACGAACGAATACTAAACTTCAATAGATCTACCTGAGATCAACTCTACAACAAGCCATAAACTCCTAAGAGGGTATCCATCATATTTACAAGGAAAACCATCAACTTGATTTCTAAATTAAGCACTACAGATATGAAAACCATACCTTTTTCTTCTTGTAGTGTTTTGTTGCCACGATTTTTCTATCGCGGTTTTTCTGCCACACTTTTTATGCTACACATTGTCTACCATGATTTTCCTGCCGTACTTTTCATCCCATGATTTTCCTACTACACTTTTCCTGCCACAATTTTCTTGCCGTACTTTTCCTGCTGCACTTTTTTTGTCACAGTTTTCTTGTCACGATTTTTTTGCTGCACTTTTTTTTTGCCGTAGTTTTTCTGCCGCGATTTTTCTGCTACACTTTTCTCTATCAATAATACCTTCCTAAATAACCTTTCAAAAAATTGATATTCAATGATATTCAATAGGTGATTAACTGAGAGACCTTTGCCTCTTATTTATACTTTCATGTAGCATCCTCAAGGGGTTACCTTTTAACCATCTTAACCAACTTTCCTTATTTTAGGGTTAACCCACTTATAATAACTGGTTGTCCACTTAACTTGACCACTTTCCATAATTAGTAAGTTCTCCATTAACTTTATTATTTAAATAATTTATTTTGCATCCTCTTTGAATTATATTACACTCATCACTTCACTTTATTATTTAAATAATTTTTTCTTTGCAAACATTTTGACTACTTTGACCTTTTGGGGCTTCTAGATGACTCATGAGGGTTCTCCAACTTCACATGGCCATAACTCTCTAACTGTGAGGAGTTATGTGATGTTCCACATACCACCGGAAATGACATGAAATGTACTATCTATCTAGAATAGTATTACCTGCAAATATATCAAACTCATACCATTATCCATCAAGCAAACTTGGGTCCATTACCCAAACCTTTGTGCTACCTAAATTCGCTACCTGAATTTCTTCAAGGGTTGACATCAATGACAACCAACCCAATTAATAACCACACCTATTTATTGCAGGGATGATTTTAGGGGATAAATTTTTCTCATGGGCTAATTTTCCATGGTTTTCCCCCCAAAAGATTCGTTATTCTAAAAATGATTCGCCCAAATTCTATAGGATAAAATCATTTTACCTTAAAAATCGTCAAAAAACTATACAAACTATATAAAATTCTTATAAATTTGAATATTTTTCCAAAAATATCACCAAACATTTTATAGTTTGAATATGAATGATTGTAAGATTCACCAAGGTTTCTACATTTTAAAATAAATTTTCTTCCTTAAAATCATCCTTGATTTATTGTCTACCCATATGGGCAGTTGTACTACCCATGTTTCCCCCAGTTTTTAAATACAACTATAACTAGCCAAGAGACTATGGAAGACTAAATATGTGTGAATATTTGATTTGATGAACCTTTGTATAAAAGGGTCAATGTATGAATTTTTTGTTATTAATAGAATTTGAATTTGAATATGTGTTGCACAACTGTTGAAAGGAAATTGTTTTTCCAACATAGACCATGGATTCTATGAGAGAGATGGTGAATGTAAACCAAGTATGGTTGAGATGACCCTCACGAGACCAATACCTAATGGGCGTAATTTCTCAATAGTCCTCTGACCTAGAAATAAATAACCAGTCAAGATGGTAGTTGGAAGGCCATCCTAAAGAGTTAATGAGGAGATGGGGTAGGGTACTCATCGGTAAGGATTCTAGGCCTAAACATAAATTGGGATTTGGATCCACACAACTTGGTTGAGAAAGAAAAGGAATGAGGTAATTTGAAAAGAGAGACAAATTGGGGGGAGATAGAAGAGTAGAGAAAACACTCTCCAGAGAGAGTAGTGAAACATACTTCGACTCAGAAGTTGAAAGAAAAAAAAAAAACTGAGAAATAAGCTAGATCTGGCTATAAGAACCCTGGGGAAGGGTTTTGCTACAAGCTGATAAATGAGGTTGATGAGTGATTGAGGAAGTACTCATGCAGACCTCCTTGCTTGTAGCAAAGAAAACTAGTTGCCACGTTCCTGTGGGAGAAGGAGAGTAACCTTCGTCCCTCATTGTTGTGGAGAAAAGAGAAAGAATATTTCTTAGAGAATCATGGTCTAGCTCGGGGGTGGCCAGTGGTAAATCTAGTAGGAGTGGTTGTTCCTATGGTTGGGAGGAAACATGTACCCCTTTCAGCAGTTGCTTCACATTTTCGAGTTCTGATAAGTATTTTCATATTTTGCGTATTATATTGGATGCGATGATGAAATATTTGTGTTTATGATTCATTCTTTTAGTATTTGAATAGTGTTTAGAAAAGATATGTGATTTCTGTAAACTATTATGCTTATATTATCTCTTGATTTATCTCATTTTTTCTACGAGAGAGTCATGGGATGGGAATCCGCAGAAGAGTTGGGGGTAAGATCGACTAAATTGTCTAAGTCTTTACAACCCCTTGAAGTTTACCTTAGAAATAATGTCAAATTCTGAATCGTGTCAGAGAAGGGTATTTTTCCTTTAGACTATTCACCTATCTGACCGAGGGCTTGTGCCCTGGTACTTAACCCAATGTTTTCTAAATGATTAGCGCTTAGCCCCTAGAAATTGCAAAGTATCCATATGTCCGAGGTCGGGGAACCCTACACTAGTCCGAAAGGAGCTATCCCTTCGCGAGTTACATCCCCACAATCCTGAGAAATAGTTAAAGGATGGAGTTGTGAATCGACGAGGGCCGTCAATCTGGAGAACCAGTTTAGACCTCTCCCATCTATTAGATTGGACATAGGAGGGGAAGCGTTAAGCACTTTGGTGATGTCTTACTTCAGAAGAATAGGAGAGGTCTAGTGTCGAAACTCCCGAACGTCGTAGTAAATCCTAGCCATAGAGGCTAGGTAACTATGGTGATAGATCCGGTGTGGTCCAGAGGAAAATCCGTGAGACACACGCCAAACTTCTGAAATTTTGAATCTTCCAAGTAACCAGGACCGTTGGGTGGAAGGGTACGTGGAAAATGATCTTGTTGTTCGGAGACTTCGTACTCTGGAATAATTTGGCCGAGGGTTTTCAAAGTGTGAAAAACACTATAGTCATGAACGTCAGAGTAAATCTCAATAGTGAGTCGAAGAGGAAATGTGGCACAAGATTCGAGAGTCCATAGATTTATCTCTTTGGGGGATTTGCGTCAAAAGGGTTCAACAAGAGCTCAAGCCCATAGCTGTGAAGTAACGAGAACCATAGATCCAAGGATCATTCGGGGGATTTCTTGACTGCTAGATCCCTACCAAAGTCAGCCCGACATTGAACACTCTGGAATATTAGAGGTGGTACAATGCCAAAACCACCACAACCTTAAGATTTGGAAGTTTCAAATGAGGATTGTCGGATCAACGTCCGATTAAGCTCTGATCATCAGATCTCAGTAAGGACAGATCAACGACGGTGAACTATTGTGGGATTTAAAGGCTAAACTAACAACCACATAAGTTGTGGTTCCGCAATCCTCAACGATCATCTATCATCACCTGTTTCCAAATCGATGGAACCCATTGGCCCCTCCGCCAACGTGCATCTCCCATTGCAGAAATTGACGACGATTTTAAATATCGCACTAGTCGAGACTCCACAATCCTTCTTAACCATCAATATTCATGATCAATTCAATAACAGTCATCGAACAAAACCAATTAAAGCCCCAATGTAATGGAGGTCATAGATCCAGGGACTACATGGACCCTTACTAACTGTGGGATCGAAGGGCTGGGTGGAGATCAATCCAAGATGATGTAGCATCTAGACGTCAGTCAAGGTGATGTGGAACCATGTACATATTCCACATGTCACCTAGATTTTATGCATACATAGACCCCATGGACCCCTTATACTATGACACGTGTCACCCTTTATAGGGGCTACGTGTAATCTCTATGTCGTCGTGTGAAGCAATCTCAGGCTCCTTCGAACTTCTCTAGTCTGACGCTTTGGAGGAGTGAATATGTTAACCCTTTGGGACTCCCAAAGTACATAGTCTTGGAGTAATTCATGATTGCTGACCATTGGCTACGTGGAGAAATCTCAAACTCCTTCATACTTCTCTAGAACAACGCTTCAAAGGAGTGAATATGTTAACCCTATGGGACTCCCGAAGTCCAGAGTCCCGAAGTAAATCATGGTCATTGACTAGTGGCCACATGGTGAAATCTCGAGGCACCTTGTAAATCCTCCAATTTGGCACTTTGGGGATGTTGCATGAGGGATTGAAAAATATCTATGAAGTCCCGAAGCCCCTTTCCAACCATATTATCTCGACGAATGATGTGGACCATCTATTTACTCCATTGTTCAACGATCTAGGAATTCAATCTTTGGGAGGAATGTTACACAACGTTGTTGGAACCTCCGGATTATAAGAGCTCTGAAGTCCCGAAGCCATTGCTAAGCAAAATTTTAGCTCCTAATTTGCATTCCGAGGTCACGAGGAAGACCCCGCTAGCTGGTTCAAGCGCACAGTAAGAGATGTAAGTTTTGGGGAATCTCTTTAAGAGGGTTTTCTTAAGTAAGGGACCAAAATTCAACCTGGGAAAGTGAAAATTAGATGCCCCACCCCTAGAAAGGCCATTTAGGGGTTGGGTGCATGAAAAATTGGTATCAGAGCATGGAAACAACACTTGGTCTACTTGGGATCATGCACAAGTAAGATAAAAATATTATTAGAGAACTTATGGGGTAACACCCCATTGTACCACTTACACTGTTGATAGATGTTTTGGAAGTCTGCACTATAGGTGGACAATGTTCCCAAATAAAGAACTGACTTCAGATTGCAATGATATGTGTTGTTCATGAATTGGCAGATTAGTAACTAACATTAAAAAAATTATCTACACTCAAACAGTCAGTGAACAACAGGATAACTACAACGTAAAAGATGGTAACACATCAGGAGTTGGGGGAGATCTCCCACAATAGAGAAGAAGAATATGATGACAGAAGTGCAGTGGAAACCCCTCCTTTGGCTGTAAATCTTGTTAGACATACAAAGGAAGATGCAGTATGGACCAACAGTCAGTTAGGTGGATAGAAATCATACAAAGAAAACCCAAAGTCCACCCAAGATATGAAAGCATGGTCATGAAAGTTACCATACCAAGAGGAGCACCTCAAAGAAGTCCCGACATGGAGTTAACAAACACTCAATGGAGGAATCCTCTGGTGAAGAAAATAACAACCCCAAGGAATATTCTAGTAGAAAAACTAGTACACATTCCCAGAGGAAAGGAAAGAAGAGGAATCATTCCAAGAGTAATGACCTTGAGGAGTTCAAGAAAGCGAAACCACCCACCTTTAGGATTTGATGGAGAAATCAAGAAGGGGGAAGAAGCAGAAGTTTGTATGCTTGGCTTGAATAAGTACTTCAAAGTCCATGATTACTCTAAAAACTTAAAGGCATAGATAACCATTTCAACTTGAATGGGAAATATTCAATTTGGTGGGAGGACTTTAAGAGCGTGAAAGGAATCCATGAGAAGGACTTGTCATGGAAATATTTTGAGAAATAATTTAAGAGGAAGTACCTGTCAGGAAATTATTTTGATGGGAAGACCAAGGAGTTCTATGAACTCAAGTTGGGACAACTCACCATAGATGAGTATATCAACAAATTTCTCAAGTTGGTGAGGTATGTTCCCTACATAAAGGATGAAAAGGTAAAGATGAAAAAAATTATCATTGGATTACCTCAGTCCTACCAGGACAAAATTGAGTTTGATGAGCCAAATACATTAGAAGATATTATTCAAAAATAAAGATATTGCTATGAGAAATTCAAGAGTAAGATAGAACCCCTTGAAGACTGGAAGAAGAAAAAGAATTCGGAATTGAAGAAGAAGGGGTTTGAATCCTCGAGATTTAAGAACCCTGGTAAGTGCTCTAGGATGATCCTTCCTTCCAGAAGTGTGTATTAGAAAATTTTTCCATCCCAAAGTTGAAATAAACCATTCAGAGAAACTCCAAGTAAGACTAATAACACGAAGAGAGAAACTTTGAAATGTTGGGGTTGTGGAGAGGAACATTTGTTGAGAGACTATCCACATAGGAAACAAAGCCCCGAGAGGGTCTACAATATCCAAGAGGCCACCACATTTAATGATTTGGCTAGGATCCTACCACAAATTTATGCAGCCTTGGATAGTAGACAATTTGACCAGCAAGCTTCAGTCGTGATATGGAAGGTACGTTTGCCAACCATCTTGTTTCCATTTTAATTGACCCTGGTTCTAATTTGAGTTATGTTGCCCCTCAAACTGTTGAGAAATGTAATTTGCAAAAATTTAAACATGTTAAATCATGGCTAGTACAACTAGCCACTAGAACAAAAAGATAAGTAACAGAAGTCATACCAACCTGCCAATTCGTTATGAGTGGATTGCCCACCCAAGCGAGCCTAAACATACTTCTTTTAGGATCTTATGACCTGTTGATTGGCATGGATTGGTTGGCTACCCACAAAAACAAATTGGACTGTTACGGTAAAACATTGGAGTGTGAATATGAAGAAGGAAGAAGGGTAACTCGACAACGGATTCAAAAGCATGTCTCAGTGAGACAAATATCATCCCTTCAAGTGAAGAACTATTGTAGAAAGAGATGTCCATTGTATGCAATAGAAGTGCTAAAATCTGTTGAGAATGAAAAACCCAGCCTAGAGAACCATCCCATATTGAAATAATATAAATATTTATTCCCAGAAGAGGTACTAGGTCTACCTCCAAGGAGATATATTGACTTTTCAATAGAACTTGTACCAAGAGCAGTGTCAATGTCTAGGATACCCTATAGAATGAGTACACTAGATCTAGTTGAACTCAAACTACAACTGAAGGAGATGTGGGACAAAGGCTACATTTGGCCTAGTGTGTCTCCATGGGGAGCACCAGCCTTGTTGGTGAAAAATAAGGATCGCACGCTGAGAATGTGCATAGATTATAGAAAAATCAATAAGATGACCATCAAGAATAAGTTTCCTTTTCCCAGGATCGATGACTTGTTTAACCAATTAAGGGGTGCTACAATATTCTCCAAGCTTGACTTTAGGTTTGGATATCATCAAGTCCAAATTAAAGATGAATACATCCACAAGACAACCTTTAGGACAAGATATGGTCACTATGAATTTGTGGTGGTGCCCTTTGGGCTTACCAATGCACCATCCACTTTTGTGTGCTTAATGAAGAACGTATTTAGAAAGTTCGTGGACATATTTGTGTTGGTTTTCATTGATGATATCCTAATCTATTTCAAGAATAGGGAAGAGAATGACAAACATCTCAAGCTTGTACTCCAAGTACTAGAGAGCATCAACTCTATGTTAATCTCAGTAAGTGTGACTTGTTCCAAAAACAAGTCCACTACTTAGACCATGTTATTTCCGAGGAAGGAGTGGCAATTGACCCTTACAATATTAAATCCATCATGGATTGGCCTACCACAAAGGATGTATCTAATATCATATCCTTTATGGTCCTGGCAGGATACTATAGGAGATTCATAAAAGCATTCTCCAAGATTGGTTTCCCAATAACCTCCCTTCAGAAAAAGAGGGGTTAAATTCATTTGGACATCAAAATGTGAGGAAATATTTCAAGAGATAAAATACCTTCTAACCAATGCACCTGTGTTGAATATTTCGTACAAAAACAAGGACTTCCTTGTGTGTAAATATTCCTGCAAGGAAGGGCTAGGAGGAGTCCTTATGAAAGAAGGACATCTCATTTTCTATGAATCCAGAAAATTGAATGAGCATGAAGTCAATTATGTGACCCTTGAAAAGGAATTGGCTGCCATAGTGCATGCTTTAAAGATGTGGAGGCACTACTAATATGGATTTAGGAGCGGAATGAAATGATTAACAGAATGAATAAAATAAACACGGAGATATGAAGAATAAAAAAAATATCTAGTGAACAATATCTTTCATTAAATAATGAAATAGGTTGAAACTATAAAATTGCAGAACTGAAACTTGCTCGAATGGTGGTAGCTATCTCTGAGAAGACATGTGGTTGCTACACACATTCGTTTGAGAAAAATGTATTACAATGAGGCTCCAAAGAACTTTTTGATATTACTCATGAATGCCAAAATTCTAGACATCCAAAAACCTAACTCTAGACGGTGAAACGCCAAAGGTCATGTGGGCCCTATGGGTAAGTTGGTGTAATTTGGTACCTCAACTTCCTACGGCCATAACGTTTGCATACGACCTTTGTTTTAGGTGCGTGATATCCCGTTGGAAAGGTATTTCATAGAGCTACACATTCCGCTGTCAAACTCTTACTTCGTCTACAATTTGACTGCGGTGAGCCAAAAAAATAACGTTTAGGGCCCCAAAACGGCCTCGAAATTACAACAAGATGTGTTGACATGAAAACATACAAAATAATCTAGTTGTATTAGGTGAGAGGCCACCCGTATCCACCTGGAGGATGTGTGGGGTTTCATACATCCCCAAAAGTGTAGAACCCACAATTAAAAAGCAGTGCAGAAGAACATGCTGGAAAAACAATGAACACAAGGAGCCAGTTGGAATAGGTTGGTGGCCACCAATATCCATATGGATCAATCCTCCCCCCTTAGGAAGAAATTGTATCCATTGCATTGAGTTCCCTCATCAGGTGAAGAAAATTTTGCTGGATTTGGCCCCGGGTGAGCCACTTTCCTTGGTGTAGGAGTTTCCTTGCCTTGACAACCCGATAAAGTTGGATCCCCTACTGGCAAGTGCCCTTGACCTGTGTTTCCACTATCTGATTAGTGCATGCTTGTTCCATGCATTCAGGGTTGAGGTCTATGGATGTCATCTGTTCTGTGATCTCATAGGTGTCCAATAATGGTGAAAAATATGGTTGAAGGAGGTCCACATTGAATACTGGATGCAGACCAAGGAAGGGTGGAGTGTTGAGATAAAAATCATTTCTACCCACCACCTTGGTGATAATGTAAGGCACATAATGAAGTGGGAAAATATTCTGATGGGGTCGGGTGAGACGCTCCTTCTATAGATATAACCAGACTTTGTCTCCAACCTGAAACTGGTGTGGTACTTTATGTTGATCATGGCGTTCTTTGTACTTAGCATTGGATTTCTGCAAAATCTCTTGGACATGTTGGTGGATGTGATGAATCCACTCAATGAATATGGTGGCTTTCTTGATCGCAGACTGATCAGGGGAAGAGTCTGTTTGTGTGGTGGCAAGAGGAATGAAACATCAAAGGGTCCCAAGGGTTGGAATCCTAGACCCACCTGAAATGGGCTATGGCTGGTGGAACTATAGAGAGCCATGTTGTAACTTTGTTGGACATATGGGAGACTCTCATCACATGTACATGGATGCTTATAATTGTACATGTGTAGGATGTGCACAATCATCCAATTGATGACCTTTATTTGGCCATCGGTTTGGGGGTGGAAAGCAGTGGATTTGGTGAGCTTGGTGTCCAACAAAGACCAGAGACTCAACCAAAAGGTGTTGAGGAACCTGATGTCTCTGTCGGAGATGATGGTCTATGGTATCCCAAAATGGACCCACACTCGTTTGAAGAAGAGCTTGGTAGTATCTTCCACTGTGAAATTATTCTCATAGGTTGTGAGGATGGCCATCTTTGAAAACCGATCAACGACTATGAAGACACAGTCATTTCCTTTCTTGGTGGATGGAAATATAGACATGTAATCCATTGAGATGGATTCCCAAGGATTCTCGAAATTAGGAAGAGGGGTCTATAAGCCTTGCTTCTTGATGGATGGTTTGGAAATGGCACAGGAAGTGCAAGATCTGATATAATTTTTTACGTCCTACCGATGTTTTGGCCAATAAAAATGTTTTTGAGGAACGACCATAGTTTTCTCTACCCAAAAATGTCCTGCCACTCGACTGTAGTGGGATTACCAAATCATCTTTGCACACTTTCCCTTAGGAACACAGAGATGGCCCAGGTGGCATAAGAGTTCATCCTGAATTTGAAAATCAGTGACAATTGCACCTGTACCCAAGAGTTGGTAGGTGGTGGCAAAGTCAAGATCTTGTTGATAAAGTTGGGGCTACTCAGATGCTTCATGTCCACAGGAAAGGAGCACAGTGGTGAGTGCATCCACAGGAGGCCGACTGAGGTAGACAATAACATGATTGGATATACATGTGGTATACTTGATGTTGAGATGGAACTGTTGCAGGTAGGTGCACCACTTTTGATGGTGGTCGTTCTACAATTTCCCCTGTGTCTGTATGAACTGCAGAGGCTTATGATCAATGTGTATGATCATCTCATTCCCTTGAATGTAATGTTTCCATTGACGATAGGCTTGGACAATGGAATACATTTCCTTGTCATAGGTGGGGTATTTATGGAGAGTATCAGAGAGTGTCTCACTATGGTATGCCACTGGATGCCAATGTTGAGTGAGAATTACTCCCACAACATAGTCATATGCATAAGTCTCAATCTTGAATGGCTACTGCAGATCGAGCAAGGAGAGTACTGGAGCTGACCACAAGCGATGCTTCAGATCATCAAATTCTCATTGTTTCTTCTTCCTCCACATGCACTTGGCCCTACCACCTCCCCTGGTCACCTGGATGAAGGCCCATGCAATATGGGAGAATCCCAACATGAACCGTCGGTAGAAGTTGGCTAGTCCAAAAAAACTCCAAAGATCGGTCAGTATGGTCAGGGCTAGCCAGTCATGGTTGACTTGGATCTTATCTGGATCAACATGTACCTTGTTGGCCCTCGACCAAGTTTTGGAGAACCTTGGTCATGTTTGACCATTTTTGGGACTTCGACAGGCGAGTCGAAGATGGAGTGCCCAGGCGAAGTGGAGATTATGGGATCTCACCCGCTTTTTGCAGGATTTTTGGGTTTAGGGATTATGTAACGGGTATGAGATGTTGGCCTATGGGTTTACCTATTCTTAGGCCCCATTTGCAAGTTTATAAATAATTAGATAGGCATTCTAAGAGGCATCAGATATAATTTGGCTTCGTGCAAGATATGTAAAGGTTTCTATGTGCGATTAGTTGTGAAGTCTCCATGCATACTATGTGTTGATAACTTGCAGAGTTAAGTGCAAGTGACTGTAAGAAGGCTCTGCATTGTGCCAAACTCAGGGAAGGAGGATTTAGCGAAGTGCACACAGGTCTCCTGTCCTATGCAAATTTAGTTTTGAGGCTTTGTGCATGTAAGAAGATTGAACGAAGATAATAAAGAAGACGAAGAGTTGGTGGACATAGCCCCACGTTGGGGGTGAACCACATATATCCTTTGTTGTGGTTGCTTTGTGTTATTGATGTGATTTATGCTTAGTGTTGAATCTTTATGTATGTTAGATGCATTTGATGTAGTATCTTAGTTCTTAATAACATGAATGAATGCTATATTTGTTTCATGCTATGTGCTAAATGGTTAGATATGCTTAGATCTTGTTGAATACTACATTGTTCTATAATTAGGATTTTTACCTGCACTGTGAATAAGGGTCAAAGACTAATGAACGTTAATTACTAAGTTCCCTATTAAGTATTGTGATGACATATATGTGTCCTAGATAGGTTGTATACACTTGAGTCCTACAACCCCCCTATCTCTACCTCGAGTCAGACTTCATTTTCTTCACAGGTGTTGCCGAAAGGGCCAATATTTAGGGTTTTTTGGTGAGTTGTTGAAGTGTTGAACCCTGGTTCTGCCTGTATGCCAAAAAATGGTTTCATTGTCGAGACCTAAAACTGTGATTGCTGGGAACTGAGGAAAAGAGAAATCTTTGTGCATAGATATGTTGTTGTAGTGAGTAGTACTCTACTTGACTTGTGAAGCTCTGTGATAAGAAGAGAAGTATGATCTGAAGAAAGAGGTAAGATCTTAAATCTTTGTGCTTTGATAAAGGTAAGATAAGTGGAAATGTTTTCTTCAAAAGTATGAATCTAGGTATGTTTGATAGATTTTGTCCTAGTCTAAAAACTAGGGCATAGCTCGAAGAAAGAAGATATGATATGAATAGATCTGATAGAAATAGTGAAGATATGTTATTCCTATGCATAGAAAGAATTTTTGGACTAACAAGTGGATGCAGGATCCTAGAGCGCAGTATAGTAAAGGTTGGGGATCATTTAAGAGAAATAGAGGATTGACTCTTTGTTATAGTTGCAGAATATCGAGACATATTTCTAAGGAATTCCCTCGTAGAGGTCCTATTTTCCTTTGTTGTAAAGCTACTGGACATGAATTTTTAGATTTTGCTAGAATGATTGCTAAAGTTGAGAAGATGAACATGAAATGGGAAAACCATGAGGAAGGTCAAGAGACTAAGAATATACTAGATAAATAGAAATAATCAGAGGCTCTATTATTGCAGATGAAATAAACACTGAATGATCACAAAAGTATCAATTTACCAGAGATATTAACAGAGAAGCAGTGCATAGAAACAAGAATAGGAGACTTCGACATAAAGTGTGTATTGGAAGCAGAAACATAGGTTAATATCATGATAGAAAGTACTTGGGAAATTTTGGGAAATCCTGCTATGATTCCTTCACTGGGAGGAATATGATTGTTTAAAGAAAAGTTGATAACCCTATGTGGAAGGCTTACCCATGTACCTATGAGTGCTCATGGAACATCGAGAGAAGAAGAATTTGAGGTCATTAATTTTGTTGAGAAAAATGCTCCTTTTTCACTTTTAGGAAAGAATTGGATTGAGAGAGATCATATCCAAAAGAAAGAAGAGGAGGAAGCTATAGAATAGAAAAAAAAATAAAAAATCTAAAGGATTTCATGGCTAGGAAAATAGCATGCTTAATAGAAGAAAAAGAGGACAAGTCGAAGCTACTAAGGCCCAGAGACCTAGCTGTTGAAGTTGAAAGAACACAATAAGGCTTAAAGAACTTATCCATGCAGAAGAGAAGAGCACCTACTCCAAACACAGTAAGAGAAGAAGTATTACCCTCGAACCCTATGAAATACCCTCAGCAGCGCGAAGTTACTATGATATGAGAAGATAAGAACAAGAATAGAAAGAGGAATCCAGAGACGTAGATCACCAGAAAGAAAGAAAGAAAACTCAATAAGAAGAAAGCAAAGATAGAAAACTTGCAGGAGGTTCCAGAGAGGACTTTGCAGAAGGAAGGCTTGCAGAACTTGAACCGCGCCAGAATAGAAAAACAACACAGACTGGCACTTTGTCATGACGAAGCAATATGACCATTGGAGGCATCCTGACTGTTAGAGCGATTCTCTAGAATGGCTAGAAATGTAGTTATTTCTAGAAAGATCACCATTGGATCGTTGGGACCACACCATAACAGATGGAATTGTATTGATTGAGGCATTCCTGCCCGTTGGAGGAGTCTATTACGACAATATCTATTTAACCCATCGAATTTTTCACTGAGGACACTTTTTCGAATTGTGATTATATGAGCCCACAGAGAACTAATTTCTTTCTTGTAGTGCTTATTGATACCTCACCACCCATTCTACTTACCTTGAGAATTTTTCCACCTATCCAAGAGATTTGGTCATGAGTGTGTATGTCGAGCGACCTTTTCCCAGTAGATAAATCCGTCGAACAAATTTTGATTGACCTCATGGTGGAGAAGGTCATGTCCACAGGAACACAAGCCTCCCAATTGCAAGCCTCCCCATTGACTGCAAGTCGATCTGGGCCATCTCGAACTTCAATAGAGAAATGAAGCAAGCATTGCAAAGACTTAGCGAATGCGAAGCTCATCCCATTGGTCCTACCTGACTATATCCCGCCTCTAGCTGACACAGTTAGTCATGGCAGTGTCCCAAGGGACTTCAACTATACACTGATCACTGCATACCTCCTTAAGGGGATAGGTGCATTTGGACCACAGTTAGGACAGATTATGATGCTAAAGATCAGTGATTTCAACTTGGGAGGCCGCAAAAATTATGGAATATTCCCACCACATAAGTACTTGACAAAGACAACAGGGAAGAAGTCGAGGATAATCCCCCATCCATGGACCATGGACATCGCAAGACAAAAAATACTTAATGTGATGAAGATACATCAAGATGTTAATGCATGCGTTAAACTCCTTGTTGTAACCCTAATTTGCACCAGACATGCTTACCTGGCATCAGGCCATCTCAGATTCCTTTTTTTCCAAAGCACTGCTAAACAACTCTTTTTAAAAACCTCTTTTATAAGGGCCTACGTGCCCTACTCCATTACTGCATGCGTGTACTTACAAAAGCACGAAAAAAGGAAAGTTGTTGATGAAATACATAGCTTTGGGTAAGTTAACTAAACCTTACATCCATGCCTGGCTGAGGTTTCGTCCAAATACCTAGCTTCTTCTAGCCTATAAAATAAGGGTTAGGGGTCCCGTTTGGAAAAGGAGAATAATAGTAAAGAAACTCTACCCAATTGCATATTCCCATTGTCCCAACCATTTAGCCATCCTTGTGAAAGAAGAGATACAGAGCAAAGAAGTTGGAGGACAGTTGAAGAGGAGCCCAGGATCAGGTTCGCGGAGCAGTGGCCGGTCTCGACATTTTAAGTTGATTCATTAAAATTAATAAAGAAATGCTTTTCCCATCCCACTATATGAGTTCTTCATAGTTTATTGAATATATGTTTGAATATCTAACCCATTAATTTGTAGGTAAAATCCATGTATAGTTTGTTGATTGTTTTGTATGCAGGTCAACCTTGGGAGGAGAGCTTCCAACAAGTGATCAAGCATGAAGAAGGATCGACATCGAACGCCTGAAACAAGGTATGTTCGTATAACCATGTATTTGCTTAAAAGAAATGGGGATTATGTTTGGGACGACGGTAGAAAGTAGGATTCTTTTGGTCTCATCTACATGCATAATATAACCCTAAATTCTAGTCTGTAGGGGGATTTCCCACCACAACAGAATTGGCGACCATACTAGGGAAGTCTCTAGGGTTCCTGGGAATATTTTTGGGTATTTAAAAAAAAAAAAAATGGTTTTCTTTCCTGTTTTTGAAGTTTTTGCAAAGTCTGAGCTAACAGAGATTCTGGTCTTCCATACCAGTCATCTCTATTTCTTTGTTGGACTGTAATTTTTTTTCCAAGACCCACAAAGGTACATGCAGCCTGTATAAGGTCTGCACGCATGTACCTGCACTCTACATTCTTACAGCCCGCGTGTGAATGCTAGCTGAAGAAGTAACAGTAGCGTGTATGATTCCAGAAAATTTTTAAGGAAATCATCCTCTTCCCTTTCAGAATTAGTCATTCTCAGGGGTTTTCTGGAACTCTTTCTAGTCTTTGTTGTTTGTAGTCTATAGTTTAGGTTTCACCTCAGATTTTTTTGTTCTACGAATTTTTCCTTGCATTGTTTTCTTTTTTGTTGTTAAAGAAAGTGTCTGAGCCTTCAAGAGATCCTGATTCTCAGTATCAGTGGTCTCTGCCTGGTATAGATTGTTGTCTTTTATTTGTCTTAGAGTTTAAGATATACACATGGTCTGTATAAGGCCATCACGTGTGTATATGCCCTCTGACTCTACACAGCTCACGTGCACACGCTTGCTGTGGAACTGTCAGCAATGTCCTTGTAGAGGATAATTTTTGTTGAAGGTGAGGAAGTCATC
This sequence comes from Picea sitchensis, assembly GCA_010110895.2. Classification (NCBI taxonomy): domain Eukaryota; kingdom Viridiplantae; phylum Streptophyta; class Pinopsida; order Pinales; family Pinaceae; genus Picea; species Picea sitchensis. Next base: position 138,958 of record SNQJ01S0005003.1, read on the forward strand.
ATTTCATTTGAAAAAAGTCATACCTCTCAGGTTTTTTGAGTCTCTATCATAGCAGTCAGTATCTTAGGTTTGATCTCAGCCATATCTTTCCTTTTCATTTAGATTTTTTCATGAAAATTTTCTTTTGAAGGGATTTTAGACAAGTGTGAGAGTCCATTTTTAAGTTACTGGTGTGTGATTTTTAAATAGATTATTTGTGAGCTGCGCTTAAGCCATAAGTTTTTCTTGGTTTTGACTTGTTGATATTTTTCCTTTTTGTTTTGTGAGCATTCAAATAAAATAAAAAATAACAATCTGTTATGTGTTTGATTGATTGAAAAGTGTTGTTTGTCATTAGTAACCAGGGGAAAGTCTTTTCTTTCATAATTTCTTGGCATTCTACTTAGATCGTAAGTAGCTCGTAGTCGAGTGAAATCCTGCTTTGAGTTTGTTGTTCCAAGATCATAGAAAAAAATTTAAAATTTGAAAAGTTGTTTAAAATTTGCGTTAAGTGAAGGTTTTTGTTTCCATCTTTTTGTTTATTTTTTACTTTCGTCTTTCCAACATCACTAGTTTCACTTTCATACCCTTTGACATAATACAATCCATAAAATTAACGCTAAATCTAAAATTCATTAGAATTTTATGTTTGTAGGGTTAACCAACTAGTTCAGGATTAGGGCCTTGGATTAGGTTGGAGAGGAAACTCTTCAAAGCCATTAAAATCAAACATTTGAGTCTGAGTTAGGGAGTGTCCAAGTCCAGTATCATGAAAGTTATCCAGGACCCCCCTCTAACACAGGGGATAAACACGACGTCATGTGCGGAAAGGTAGCGGAGATAACCCCTCCAAAGCTGGACCAATTGTAGTGGAGAACACATATAGATGTCTTATCTTGGGATTCTGTCGATTTCATTTGCCACAGAGCTTCGTGGGTATCGAATCCATTCAAGGTCCTCAGTTTTCTTTCGAACCACTTGCTCTCAATACCCTTGACATGTTTTGGGCTCGATACCCTTCTCATTATGGTCTACCCGATTTTCGACTGTACCCGCCTGGTGACTATTCGCGCGCTGGCAACCTAGTTGCCTATCTTTTTAGGGACATACACAGGTGACTGTAGGGGTATACCGTGGTACCTAGGATAGAAATCGGGCCACTCTTTGAAAAGTATACCCAGAGGGTGGTTCTGTATTCGAGTTTCACTTCCACCTGTAAGTTTCTCTAGTGTTGGTTGTTGTAACTGTTCTTCCAATTAATTTAGTGTTTGCCTGTTTTATCTTATAGGGACTTTTTTAGTGTGTGTTGTTTTTGAATGACTAGAATGCCCTAGAGTGTCTTTGATATTCTCACACAATGGAGGATCACGAGCTCCACTAGTCACGAAGGCTTCTTGGCCTTCCGCTGGTTACACTGGAGCCACCCCTGCCACCACTAAGGCGAAATCTAGACCAACAAGTGTCTTTTGAAGCGACCAGGTCACGAGAAATTGTGCCCTACCAACATCCAGAGGAATCGACCATTTTAGAACTTGGAGCAAAAGATTTTGTTCTATATGAAACCTCCACCACTGATCTTTTGGCACCCACCATCATACCGGTTCATCCTTACGAGTGCCAGACATGTCACACGCAGCAATGGAAACAAATGTTGTTACTCCTTCTGGGAATTCTTCAATTCTGACTATGGTTGTCACCACAGGAGAGTTTCCACCTCCTAACCCATCATCATCGATCCGAGCCACCATGGTCTCGACTGCCTCTACATTGCACAGTGGTCTGATCTCATCTCTGGCAGTGGCCACAACCCCTTTCCAACCAAGTGCGATAGGCCCTACGTTCTCATACGGGATGCCTAGTTCAGGTATAGGTCCTGTACTTTCCTACTCCACTTTACAGACTTCAAGTCTGGGGGCAAGGAGCTCTAACGCTCCTCTGCAAGGCCACATGGGGGGAACTTCCACTCCCTTTAAGACTTTCCCTTACAAAGGAGGTCATATCCCTCCTTCGTCCCCTTCACTCGGTGGCACTCACCAGCCTTCCACCAGGTCGCCTGCACACCATAGTTTATTTGGAGCAGGGAGTTAAGGACCACCTTTGCATAATATGCCAATAGGTTCAACACTGTTTTATTTTTTCAGTTCATTTGGTAATAATGCCTTCTCGTCCGCTTCTTTCCCTGCTGGGGGGAATCCTAGCTTTGGAAAACCTATTCCTATGCAGGGTAATATTCCTGCACAAGGGGCACACCCAGGAACTTTTTCCGCATCAGGGCCTTGGAATTCTATGCAGGGATCCATTCCCTCGTCAGGAATGTCTATCAGGGGTAATTATTTTCACAATCAATGGAACCCTGGACAAAGTACTATGCCTATCCCCACAGGACCGACANCTATGTCCTATTTTGGAAATCAGTCGATGATGTCTCCTCACACGCAAAATTCATACACTGGCCATGGCCATGGTTTTTACTAGAATCCAGGCTAGCAGCCGAACTTTTCCTGGCAACTTGGTGCCAGCCAAACTCCAGGCCCCTTTTTCCTAGGTCATCACCAACAACCCAAACTACCCTTCCTGGTAACCTTGCATTTTCTAGACTTGACAAGGTTGTTGAATGACCCTATCTGTCACGATCCGCATTGGCCTCCTATGCGGGAGAAGTTTCCTTTGGACATCCCAAAGTTCGAAGCCAAGCCTAATGAAGATCCAGTCATGTGACTACCTTCCATCTTTGGTTCTCATCTAACTCGTTGAAAGACGACTCCATACAGTTGCGATTGTTTCAATGTACTCTCATTGGGAGTGTCGTGAAATGGTACATTGAGCTCGATCGCTCAATATACTCTTCCTTCGACGAACTGGCGATGGCTTTCCTAAACCATTTCCAGTTACCTGTGAGATACGACGCTGGCACCAAATTGTTGGCCAATTTATCACAAACAAAAGTGGACCATATCTCTGATCACATTCGAGAATGGAGATGCCGAAAGAGTTTAATTAAGGTACCAGTCCCACCAGCATTCCTGATCGAGTGGTTCCTTAAGTATTTGGTCCCACAGTTATCCAAAGACATCACGATGTTGGGAGTATTTTTCGAAGAAGACGACATCATGAGAGCTCAACAACTTGAGCTAATCTATTCTCATTCCAGTTTATTATACGATATCTTTCCAGATGCGCCACACTCAATACTTGATAAATCCAGATAGAGAGTTGGACCACATGCCGATGGTATTGTTGGTTCAACACAAACAAAGCCCGCTAAGCAATTGACGAAGCAGTTGCAACAGTTTTCTATACAACACACAACGGCCAACCAAACTACATCTTTGGCTACTCCCCCTACCAAAATGTCAAATGTACACACAATGAAATCGGCTAATCCAAAGGCCACCCAGCAGCCTGAAGGAAAGAAAAAACAATGAAGGAAGGGTAAGGGGGATAAAAAACCTACCGATAATGCTGGCAGGGACAACATTGAGAAACGAAAGGTGAGGTATCCATGCAACTTTTGTGTGGAAGACCACCTAACCCATCTATGTCCTTGGCTTGCAGAAGACCAAACGTTTGTGACACAACAACAACATGTTGTGTTAACCAATCCATTTCAACATGGGCAAAATCTAACCCAAGCCTCTGCATGCATGGAAGGGGGTAGCCAAGGACCCTCTCCGTCTTCGAACAACCGCGCATTCGCGAATGTATATATGGTGAAGGGTGATGCTTTTATATCGACTAGAGTGCATGAATATAGTAAACCAAGCACTTCTGAGAAGGGAAAAGAAGTCGAACTCCCATCTCTTCCTCTACAGATTGAGAAGACATTGGGTGAAACAATGACATGCATCCCCAAAAGGCATGTTCAAAAAAGCTTCTCACATCCAAAACGCAAGGGTCGCCTAGAACTATTCTGTGGTGGAATATTTATCACAAACCCCTTGTGCGATGTCTGCTTTGGAGGTCCTCCAAAGCCACCCTTCCTAGAGTAAAGCCTTGTTAACCTCTTTAGGATCTACCGATACTTGTAATCCAAGTACAATCATACTGGATACAGCCAACTTAAAACCTCGTCTGCCTTACCACGTAGCATTTCAGATAGTAGTGGCTTATCCCACAAAAACTTTTACTTGGAACATCTTCTACACGGTGGTTGATGAGGGCGCCTCAACATGCGTTATGTCGTTGCCATGTTGGAAGGCCATCGGCCAACCTATTTTGTCTCTGTCACCTACTCTCCTCACTGCTTTCGACGGTCGTTTGTTCCGACCACATGGTATCATTCCCTCTTTCCCCGTGCAGTTAGGAGGGAAGACCATGTGTGTCGAGGTAGAAGTAGTTGACGCGCCCCTCGACTATAACCTCTTGTTAGGGAGGAGTTGGACTTATGCCATGCAAGTTGTGGTTGCTACAATTTTCTGGGTCTTGTTGTTTCCACACGAGGGCTAGATTGTGACCATCGATCAATTGTCTTTCTCCATACCTGACCCTTCATTGGGGGCATCCACGGTCCCGACGATTGATAATACTCAACTAGGCATGGTCAACATAGGAGTTGGTTTGTGCCCATCTTTGATGGGTACCTTTGATTACCCTCCCCCTCAAGGCAATATCAAGTTTATATCCAATCACCATAAGGTTGATATTTTTCAAGTTTCGTCATTCCGCACGACTTACTTCGACGATCCATCGATAATTCCTTCCCCATCGGATATGATGGATGGGACAGAGCACCCAGGCATGTCCATGCCCTTGTCCGCAGCTGAAGTAGTGTACTCTTTAGTCCAACAAGCTTCAGCCAACACTGATCCAACCCCTGCACAAGAGTTTGATCCACTTCTAGAGCCTATTTGGGCTAAGGGTTATCTCCCTGACACTGATTCATTAGACTTAGTCTTTCCCTTTGATGAAGTTGTCATTGAAGCAATGACTAGTTTGGAGAAACCCTGGGAAGATCTTCATCACAGATCATACTTCCTCCCAGAGTTAAGCATAATCGAAGATGGAGAATTCACCTTGAATATGACGGGAGATAGGTCTTGTCCTATTAATCCCTTAGTGACACATGAGGTTTATGCTGAGGGTAATATGGCAACTATCATTCAAAACCTTTCCAATCAATATATCCCGAAACCCTGGCATCATGGAGAATGTTTCCATTGGAGCCGACTGCTCCCCCAGAGAGATTCAAATCTACACAGATCTTTTTAAAGAATTCCGTGACATTTTTTCCTGGTCTTACAAGGAAATGCCAGGCATCGATCCAAAAATAGTTGAACATGAAATCACAACTAATCCAGATGCCAAGCCTGTATGGCATAAGCTTCTTCCAATTAACCCCAAGAAAGAAACAACCATTAAGGTTGAGGTTGAGAAACTACTAAAAGACGATTTTATCTATCCTATCCATTTGACCCAATGGGTGTCAAACCCCGTGTCGGTCATTAAAAAACAAGGCACAATTTGGGTATGTACAGACTTCCATGATTTGAACAAGGCATGTCCCAAAGATAATTTTCCCACACCATTCATCGAACAGATAATTGATGAATGTGCGGGTTGCGAGGCCTTCTCTTTCATGGATGGTTTTTTAGGATATAACCAAATACAAATCAAACCCGAATACCAGCACAAAACAACATTCACCTGTCCATGGGGTACATTCGCGTATCGTAAGATGCCTTTTGGTCTAAAAAATGATGGAGCCACCTTTCAGTGGGCCATGTCTTTTTCTTTCCATGACCTCAAGCATATAGTCGAGGCCTATTTAGATGATTTAGCTTCTTGATCTCGCAAGAGAACGGATCATCCCACATACCTACGACTTATCTTTGAGCGTTGTCGCTACTTCTGGATTCGCTTGAATCCAAACAAGTGAAGCTTTTGCATAACATTAGGATGTTTGTTAGGTTTCATAGTGTCAACAATAGGGATCATGGTCGATCCTCTAAAGGTTGAGGCAATAATTCAGTTTCCCCCCCCACGCACAATCCTTCAACTTCAGAGCCTACAGGGCAAGGAAAATTTATTAAGACGCTTCATCACTAACTATGCCGAGATCACTAAGGGACTTATACACTTACTTAAGAAAGGAGTTCATTTTTATTGGGATGATGTCGCTCAACGCTCTTTTACGACGTTGAAACATGCCCTCACAACTGCCCCTCTTCTCCGGCCACCTAACTATAACAAGGATTTCTTATTATATCTGGCTGCAGCAGAGTCAACCATTAGCATGGTCTTAGTTCAAGAAGATGACTTGTTCTCAGAATATGTCATCTATTACCTGAGCTGAGGCCTCATAGGACCGGAACTCAATTATTCTCATATCGAAAAACTTGTGTTAGCAGGAGTCCATGATGTTCAACGGTTCTGTCATTATGTTCTGTTTCGCAAGACCACCGTTATTGTTGTGGTGAATCCATTTCAGTACATGTTGACATGATGGGTAATAGGCAGAAAGATCAGTAGATGGATAGTCGTCCTCCAAGAGTTTGACTTAGATTTCATTTCAGCGAAATCCAAAAAGTCAATGGTCTTCGCAGAACTTATTTCGGAACTTCCGATTGAGTCAGGTAATCTTGAGCCCAAAGAGTCGCCTATCAGAGGAGATATGTTTTTGATCACCTCTTCGGATCCCTGGTATGGAGATATACTTATCTATGTCCAGACTTTGAAATGTCCTGCCTCTGCTTCTCGTGATGAGCGTCGACGCATACACCATTAGGCTAAGAATTATCTCATACTCGATGATACATTGTATCGGAGAGGTGTAGACTGCATCCTGAGTCGATGTCTCACTAACAAAGAAGTCGTTATCATGCTTAACAATTTACATACTGGATCATGTGGTGGTCATTTGTCTGGGTTGGCAACAACCCAAAATATTCTAGGAGCAAGTTACTTCTGGCTGACACTTATCAAAGATTGTATCGAATCGGTCAAGAAGTGCCACTCGTGCCAAATCGTCTCTTGGAAGATGAGGGAAGCTCCTGCTCCCATGTTTCCTTTCATCACAGTTGGTCCCTTCAGCAAGTGGGGGATTGATTATACTACATGCAACCCTCCTTTAGCAAGGGGGAATCGTTACATCATCGTAGCCATAGACTACTTCATGAAGTGGGTCGAAGCTATGCCAACATTTAAAGATGATGGAGAGACTGCAACTCTCTTTTTATTCAACCAGATAATAGCAAGGTTCGGCATCCCAAGGGAGATTGTCACTGACCATGGTAGTCACTTTCAAAACCAGATGATGACAGAGTTAACGTCAAAGATTGGGTTACGGTAGGAACATTCGTCACCCTACTACCCCCAAGAAAATGGTCAGGTGGAAGTTGTGAACAAAACTCTTAAGACCATTCTACAACAAACGATCAACTCAACCAAGTCAAATTGGCATTTGATGTTATACTCAGCATTATGGGCTTACCAAACATATGTTAAGACTACAACCGGTTTCTCACATTTCCAAATCATTTACGGGCTGGAGGTAGTCTTACCTATCGAATGTTATATCCTATCTCTAAAGTTGGCTGTACAATTATTACCAGACACTTCTCCACTTGAAGAGCAGTTATTATACCTGGAGCAGCTCAATGAGCAGTGTCGTGATGCGGCCTTGGCCAACAAGGCTCACAAACATAAATTCAAGTGTCAGTATGATAGGTCTGTTCACCCTCGGATTTTCACCGAAGTCGACCTTGTCTTGGTATACGATCAAGATAAGGACCCCCTAGGGACAGGAAAATTCAAACCCATGTGGTTCAGACCTTTCATCATAAAAGAGGTTCTAAAGAAGGGTTCTTATCGTTTGGTTGAATTTGAAGGGAATGCTTTGGTATAGCCTAGAAATGGACTCTACCTCAAGAAGTATTACTCATATGCAGGTCACCATGGGTAACTTTTTGTAACATATGTATAGTCTTTCTACTATTACTTTCTAGTTTCGTTTAGTGTTATGGACGTGTCGTTGATGTTATCTTTCATCACTGTGGCAGATGTCAAGTGAATCTGAGATGTTCATTGGGCATGAAGATGATGCTAGTCGACACACTCGGAGGCTTGCCTCCGCAGCTTGAGTAATTTTTACACCTCAAGGCCAATTATTATCTTCCGGAGGTATATACTTAGGTGACACCACAAACAATGTCGTCGAGTACAGTGCAGTTATTGAGTTTCTTCATGACGCCTTGTCATTTGGTATCTCTCATCTCCGGGTATATATCGACGCTCAACTGGTTGTGTCTCAGTTGAATAGAATTTACTGTGTTCATGATCCAACTTTACACCGACGATTCCTTAGGGTACGTCTCTTAGAACAAAACTTTGATTATATTACATATTTTCATGCTCCTAGGAGATTAAATCAATTATAGATACTTTAGCTAATCAAATTTTAGATTGGAATCTTGCACACATATGAAAAGACATACACATAAACATGTAAATACATTTTTTGCAAAAATGATCCATAAGCCACGAAAAAACATAAAAATCCATATATAATATCATAAGTAACCAGAGTACACAGATGGACACAAGCGCCTCAAAAATATGACCAGTAACGAGTCAAGGGGATTATGCCCTCAAAAAATATATACAAGTAGTTCTCTCGGCACACGAAAAGCCTAACTAAAGTCAGGGCCTGTGTTCCCTGTTGTACTAATCTACAGCATTGGATAAATACCGAAATAATCGGACCCACGTCTTTGGTGCCCCCACTACATGAGGCTGCATGGATGGTGGCAGATCCTCAATCTCTGCCATAGGGACCATGCGAGTGAGTGTAGTAAAGTTTCGCTCGACTTGTCTCAACACCCTCTCAGCCTCCCCAGCTGGAAGATCTCCCGTTGTTGTTGGTCCCCCGGCGACGACAGGTGTGTCCCCTAGCCGAGGACGACGCCTGTTCCTCGCATAGTCAGCAGATCACACTGGTCCCACATCTGCACACAATAAACTCATATCTGTCAAACACTCTGGTATATAAAAAAAAATGATATATAACAAAAACGACATAAAAATTACATATGCTTCACAAAAAAATAATTAAAAAAAAAAAACTAAGATGGAGACTTAGCCATCTCTCCTCACTCCTCACTAGGAGGCATTGGTATCTCAGGATCCCTCAAAAAATCAATCCCTGCATACAGGTAATCCTCGATAAATGGGATCTGTCGCGATAGCTAGACAAAGAAATCATCATCGAAGGACTCATTAGTCCTTCCACCACCTTTTCATGGCAGCAATACTGCCCATCTACACATACCAGGAAGAGAGATCTGATGTCCTCGAACCACTACTCAAGGAATAAAGCTTAGAACTCTCTCAAAGAAGAACAAGCACAGAACAGTCCCGAACCCAAAGTTCCTCTGTGTCCGCAATCAGAAATCTGTCAACTGCCTCTTCATACACTCTAACAATGTGGTGCTCCAATAAAAAAATTATGCATTTAAGCATTGGACTGCATAGCTCATCTGTGCCTGGGACGCCTGATGCAAATTCATAGAACCAGTGATTCACCCAATAAGAAACACTATCGCTTGTAGTGATAAGTCAGTAATCTTGCTTATGGGCACCTGGGAGCTCAAGCGGTCTCTGTCAGCCGCACAGTAAAGACCTATCAATTCTGCTATATTATGCAGCCCCGAAGGAAAAGTTCGGAAGTTGACTAGTTCCCCTCTCTGGGAGAGGCCAGTCAAAAAATAAATTTCCTCGGTCGTGGGCACCAGTGACTTCCCCTCTAACATGAATGCCTCTGCATCCGAATGCTAGTAGTCAACCAAGGCATTCAGTATCCTAGGTTGTCCCCGCTTAAAGGGACATAAGAAGAACTTGAGTAACCCACATTGCATTAAGGTAGCCACAACATTGGGGTCTTCCTCGACCAACTCACTAACCTCTTCATGCTCTCTTTCTCTCCAATGGACATACATCCTGCAAAACACCAAGGTTCAAGAGGGTTAACCCTTATTTTTTAAGCTTTTTTCATTCTAAAAGGGGGTCCATGTGGGCTGTAATACTGACAGCCGCATGTACACGAATGCAGGGTTTACTCTACCAGAATACACATGCAACCTATCCTGAGACAACCCACGTGGACCTAGGGCCGACCTTTTGAAGGTCGACGCCCCCCCAAAAAATGAAGCCTAAAGAAAAAAGAAAGACTTAAAATGCAAGATAAGAGAGTTTGTACTTACTTGGTCCAGATAGAAGTTCATTTTGTCCACTGTAGCTCCTGAATCACCATTTTTGACAAAGGGTTTTTTTTGGCTCCAGAGTCAATTTCCAAATCAGCAATGGAGATAATGAGCTGCCAACTTCTATTTATAGAATTTTTGGCCTCTTTTTGTCACTTTTTTGGCCTCCCTTATCATTTTCTTTAAACCAAAAACCATTTAGAGTGATTCAGGAGTTGCATGGGAGGGATATGATTGGCTATTGGGACAGTCTTTTGGAGTTTTGGGTAATTTTCGATGGTCCGTGAAAAAAAATAAAAATTCCAACGATCAACTTGAGCATGTAAGTTAGGTTTCTACCTTGACTTTTGTATCTCATTGTCTTTTTCCTTTGCCATAGGATCGATCCCATCAGGTTGCAACACAGAACCATCATAGTTGCTTTATAAGTGTCACGACTTGGTGGTAGAGCTTACCGGAACATGGATTCCCTAGGTAGATCCTGGTTGCATTATGGTATCCATGTTGTCTCTAATCACTGTAGGCTCGGGAGTCCTTGTTGTTTTTCCTGATTATGAATTTGAGCCTCATTTGCATGATTCCTTTTCACTCTTGACCTCACCCTCGGGACTCCCAAAATATATAACGGGTCTTCTTTTAATCCCTTTTCGGACCCTCTAAACACGAAAAGATTGCCAAGCGATCTTGTGGCCTTTCATGCTTGTTAAACTGAAATTTGAAGTCACGTCTATCCGGTGGTAGTTTACCCCTTTTTTGGTCCAGACGGTCAACTGTACGAACAAAAGTATACTCTATGGAACTTCATTTCTCTAGAAGAGTACTCTCAAGTATCATTTTAACCCTTTTTTGGGCCCGAGGGACTAAATTTACGAAAAAGGAATCCCCACGGAGTCCATAGTTAAGCTCTTTTCAGAATCCCTAAAATTGAAAAGATCACCGAGTGACCTTATTCTCTCACACTCGTTAAACTGGTCTAGAAGAACATTCATGACGGAGTCCATAGTAATGCTTTTTTTAGACTCCTTAAAAATGAAAAAATGGTCGAGTGATCTTGTCTTTCTCACACTCGTTAAATTTTTTGAATAGACGTCTTGTTGGTACTAGTTTACCCCTTTTTCAAACCGACTAGACTATCTTCAAAAAAGGTACCCCAATGGAGTCTCC
>SNQJ01S0005004.1:3091-45068 GCA_010110895.2 Picea sitchensis
TGCGACCTCGGGTTTTACCCTTGTGTGAGAAGGGCTTCCCAGGACAAAATGTTGTAAATGGAATTTGACACTCCTTAACACAAGATTCTATTGTGTGTTTTGTGCTTTGGAGAGTGTATCTCTTTGCCTATTCCAAAGTGCTAGCCTAGCTAAATGTTGGTGTAATAGAGCCCTAGAAAAGAGTTACTAGTTAAATTTGAAAATTGTGCAATATTATTAAGGGTTGTTGTTACTCAAAGGAAACGGAGATGAAACTGATGTTGTGTGAGACTCTGACCCAACAATGCATAGATAGGAATGAAATATACCAATTTTTCGTTCGATGAATCCTATGTACGGGAGGGAAAGAGAAGTATTTCGGAACAAACTTGAGCTACGATACACAATTTCCTTTACAATGAAATCTCAACAAATCACGCAATAATGACAATTCTCTTATTTGTTCTTTTTCAATAATTTCAACTATTGATTTTCAATATTTTCAAAAACGAAAATGCTTTTGAAAGAAAAATGTTTTTTACTTTTCAAAAAAGGATCCACACCATGATGGTGAAAGTGAGGAAAACCAATAACTAATGAACAAGCAATAAACAAAAACCCAAACCAATATTTCAATGGAAACAAAAATGACAAGAAGCTTAAACTAGTCTTTTCAATTGCATGAGAACAATGATCTTCCAAATAATTAGCAAATGAGAAAGACAAAGAATCCCAACTTTCAAACCGATCACCGGCTCTTAACCAAACAAGTACTCAGATTCCAGGATCAGAGAGTGTACCCTTGCTAGGAAAGTCAAGAGATGAGAGTTGAGAAAAAGAAAGAATGGACAGGAAGAGCCTTTGATTTTCAAAGAATAATCGTGCGCAAGATCTGAAGACAAGAAGACATCAACCAATGGTCCAAGAAGTTCTTTTCAGACACCTATACTGATCTGGGCAGCTGAACAGGCAAAAATCTTAAATCCAAAATTTTGAAAAGAGGGTTCGCAGGCTATTAGTGTTTCACAGTGAGAGAATAGGTCATTCTCGCAGGATAGCTTTGAGAAGAGTGCAAGAACCTCTCACTGGACTTAAAATCAGAGTGCGAACTCAAGGTGTTCTCGCAGGCCACTATGGGGTTCAATGCGAGAATACCTGAAACTAGGCAAATTTTTGGAAAAAGACAAAAAATTTGAAGGGACTTTTGGCCTCAGAGGGTATATCAGGGTATCCTGAAGACTCAGAGATTGATATAAATGGAGAAAGGTAAGGCAAGAGAAAATGGCCAATGAAAAACATCGAAAACCATGAAAAAATGGGTTCTCTCCCCAGTGGAGTCGACAATTTTGTTATCGGACTAATCAGTAGGTGCAGACACTAACAGATCTCCCTAGATCCACCTGGATCTAGAACAAAACAGGACAGGACATGACTCTTTCCCTAAGTTATGACCATTGAATTAGCTAGTAAGGAGGAACAAGCGACATACCTTTGTATCGCTTCCTAAGGTCTCTATTGCTCCTGCTTCGCTCTGGTGCTCTCGTGAGGTCAAGACCAAGACAACACAAACCAACCAAAGTGAATATAGCAAAATATATTCAATTGTCAACTTATGGGTATGATCAAGGAATTACACAATGAAGTAAGAATGACTTTATGGGAAAAGGACATGTCGTTGTATCATATTAATCAAAAATAGAAGATACAACCGGATCACCTTGATGTCACAAGCTTCCTTTCGGTGACTCTTGGTTCCAACACACACACTTGCTCGATCCTTTCATGAAGAAGATCTGAATCCTCTTGATAGACTTGCTAGAGGCTCCAAGCTCCTGTTCAAGCTGGGTTCTTCACACAATTCCTTCACCAATTCTCCAATTAATCTTTCTTAACCTTTTCCATGAGAATCCTATCAATATATAGGAGAGGATGCGATGGTTACATATATGAGAATGATCCCACCAAATCAGGGAAACCAGTAAAATGATAACCATTCGAATGCCAACCCATTCTCTAGAATATTCCCTTCTAGAACCCTCGAGACTTCTTCCTTTTTCGAAGCTTGAGAACAATTTCTCACCCTAGATATATAGCACAGTGCAAGAAGTTCACACCCTAGCTAAAGGTATCCTGCGAGAATGGGTCATTCTCGCACCCTAGGCTATAAGCAACCTGCGAACTCTCTTCAAAAATGTGTTTTCTGAGAGAGATGAATGTCACTTTTCTCAGGAGAAAGTTCTTGTTGGGAGCCTGAGTACACCATCATCAATACACCATCAAGATGACCAAAATCATGGGTAACAACCATAGCCAAGACTATATGCATTCTCAATTCCCAATAACAAAGCTTCAAATTCGGTGACATTGTTTGTGCAAGAAAACTCCAACCTATAAGAAACGTTATGGATTTTTCTTACAGGAGAAATCAAGATAATGCCAGCTCTGTTACCTTCCTTAGAGCATGAAAAATCAAAGTGCATGTGCCACATAACATCATCTAAATCAATTTGTTCCAAGGGAATGTTCTCCTCCTAAGCAAATATGGAATACACCCCTAGGTCCTCTTCGATATAGTTTACATTAGGTCATGGGACACTCTCTATGTAAGGTGAAATCCTTCCTTCTCTAAGGACTATATTGTTTTTTCCATTCTGAGGAATGGATAAATGTGTCTCGTTGAGTGAGAGGTATCCACCTGTTAATACTTTCCAATATCTTCCCAAGATGATTCAGTAATTTCTTACCGACATATCGATTACATGAATACTAAGGGTTGTCCTTATTTCAGGTTTTGCGCACAAAACTAAGGTTGCATCTTTAATCACACCTATGGTCTTTTGTTGTAGACTATTATAGGAGAGCATGATTTTGGCATTTTCATTTGTACAAGACAAGCCTAGCTCTTCCATAATAATCTTTGACATCACACTTGGGCCCGAACTGCCATCAATGAGGCAACAATGGGCAATCTTATCCATAATATTTACATAAATATAAAAAGGGGGATTTTTTATAGTGTATCTAAAGTTATGTACACCTATTTTATTTAGAGACGAATCCTCTTCATTTACCTCTTCAAAAAGATTGGCTACAACAAAATATTTTCCTTCCATGAATTGTTTCAGATGCATCTATTGTTCAGGGATAACAACCATGTCCAGAAGGGTTGCATCTTCTTTGATTATGGTCAACTGATTCAAGATATTGTACTTGGAAGAGGAGAGAGGGGAAGTGTTTCCTTGACTGTCAGGAACCTTAGGAACCTGGACAGTACTCGCGGGTGAGGATGAGCTCGGGCTAGAAGAATTATGGGGAGGGTCAAATTTGTGTTTGGGAGCATAGGCTTTGTTCCTAGTATTGATGATCATGACATCTTATGGCTCTGCAAAATCTAGGACAACGATAGTAGTTTCTGGTCTTTTACCAAAGCTCTTATCTCTGGCACTCTTCCTTCCCTCACATGTGGCTTCCTCGTGGTGTTCCTCGTAGAAGTTACATGAACTTCGAGGCAAGATATATTTAGGCTAAAAAATATTTTCAATCGGATTTCTAAAGGGGGGTGCAGAAGAGGATGAAGATCCAGGGGTGAGAGGGGAGAAAGTTTCCTTTAGATCATACACTATCATACAATTATTCATATCTTGTACTATATTTAAGAGGTTGGGCATGTTTGTCTGCTTAATCGATTCTCCCTATGGAAGAGAATCTCTTTCAAGCTATTCTTCATACTCTAAACAAGTATGCAGAGCGGAACTGAGATTATCAATGGATTTTTCCTCGATCCTATGATGATAGGGGAAGGTAATTCATTGTAGTAATGCATGAAATAGGCTTGGTTCTCAAGTCGAATGAGTTCAAGGATTTGATTGTGTAACTTAGTGAAACGCAAATTGAAGGACTTGATGGTTTCACCACCTTTATAGGCGATGTTATTGTATTCCCTTAACTTCTCATATGGGCTTTTAGATCGCCCATAAGTGGATCTAAACCAATATATTAACTCCTCCCAAGTCTATATAATCTTAGGAGGAAGGTCAAAGAAATCAATGACAACCTTTCCTTCCAAGGAATTGATAAATAAGCGCATTAAAGTATTGTTGTCATTGGCCCCTATGTTGTGACAAACATTAGAAAATGACACCAGGTGTTCGTTTTTAGTGACAGTGTTATTTCCCAAAAACCTGGGAAGATGCTCTCTGAATTTAGGAAGTGTACGAGTAGCAGGTGCTAGGTTAAGAGGAGAGGACACATGCCATGGTGTGGTTGTGGCATCTTCTTCAAACTGAAAAATCCCATACTTTTTAATGACTTTGGTGGGATTTGTGGTAGATTGGACAAGGATATGGTGGCTATACAAGCTACCAATCACTAACGAAGATGAAGACCGAGAGGATGAATCAATTCCAGTGCCAAAAGAGCCACCACTAGATGCCATCTTGTGGATGACAGGTGAGGGGTAAAATTATGATTTGGATTAATCGTACAGAGTTCTCCGTAGATCACTTTGTTGGGTTGAAAGCACAACATTTTGTCTTCCTATTTCAGTTATATTATTGATTCCAGGTGATAATCCTCTTCTTCTTCTAGAAACATGAGAATCTAAGGACATGAAAGAAAGGACAAAACTGAAGGGAAAAAAGGTTACTGTTGATTTCTAGTTTGTCTATATCTAGTTGTTAGAATATAGAAGATGGTGTGCTCATTTAACCATTGAAGATACCTTCGTCACCCAACCATAGGCTGAAGCCTCCCTCCCTCAAAGCACCAACCTTGGTAGAATTCCTACACGAACAAACCTAGGCTAGATAGCCAAACAAAGTGGTAGCATCAATCCCAGGGATAGCGCATCACAAAAGATGATGAGATAGTCCCAAACCCTAGCGAGAGATATTCAAGCCAAAGGCGAGAACTAGCCTATGCCGATTTTCTAGCCCTCCTCCCAGCACGTGCACCCAGGACTACAATTGTGGTATTACTTAGTAGAGCTGTAATTACAGGAATCTTTGCGAATGAGAGCTGGCACCACTGTGTTTATAAAATTGGTTACTTGAGTTTTGTTTGAGATAAACTTCTCCTTCTAGATAAGTGTATGTTAGGTATATTATTATAATTTATGGTAGACTTCTTCTCTTGGAATGTAGCTAATATAAATTATTTTCTTGGTGAATAGGGCTTCTAGGGCTATTATCCAACTCATTAGGAGTTCTCTTGCTTTGAGTCTTATTCTTGTTAGGTTCACCGTGGAATTAAATACCTCCCACATTTCACCATAATATTAACAGCTTCTAGCGTTCCTGGGCACTGATATTTCATTCAATTGCTTCCCATGAATGATTAAGCTCAGTTTGAGTATTGGAAGTGTCTAAAATGATGTTAAATAGGTTTAAAGCAATGTTGGTTACAATCTTGAAGGTAGGGCTCCAATGTTAAGGTTTCTTGTAACATTACCGCAAATCATTAAGAAATAAAATAGTCAAAGAATCAATGTCAGAGAAAAATAAATAAATAAATAAATAAAAATAGATGTATCATTGTTAATCAAGCATAAAAATTAACAAGAGAGATTTGAAGATCTCCCCAGTATGGCTGCCTAATAAATGTTGAGTAAATTATGGCCGACTTCTTCTCTTGGAGGCTAATAGCCTAATATAAATTATTTTCTTGAGCCGACAAGGCTTCTAGGGTTATTATCCAACTCATTAGGGTTTCTCTTGCTTCCCGGAGTCTTCTATTCTTGTTAGGTTCACACGTGGGGTAAATACCTCCCACGGCTACCATAATATTAACACTAGCTTCCCAACGTTCCTGGGCACTGATATTTCATTCAATTGCTTCCCATGAATGATTTAGCTCAGCACGAGTATTGGAAGTGTCTAAAATGATGTTAAATAGGTTTAAAGCAATGTTGGTCTAATCTTGAAGACCGGGCTCAATATTGGGTTGCCTTGTAACATGCACAATCATTAAGAAATAAAATAGTCAAAGAATCAATATCAGAAAAATAAATAAATAAATAAATAAAATAGATGTATCATTGTTA
The DNA here is from genome assembly GCA_010110895.2 of Picea sitchensis. Taxonomy (NCBI): domain Eukaryota; kingdom Viridiplantae; phylum Streptophyta; class Pinopsida; order Pinales; family Pinaceae; genus Picea; species Picea sitchensis. The sequence goes on from SNQJ01S0005004.1 coordinate 9,111, forward strand.
ATCAAGCATAAAAATTAACCAGAGAGATTTTGAAGATCTCCCCAGTATGGTCGCCAAATAAATGTTGAGTAAAAGATATGAAATGATCTTACTCAATCATTTCCAGATTCTGCTTGGCTAAAGAGGAATAGAAAGGAATATCACCCTATGTTTATAGCCATCAAAATTAATATCCTAACTCACAAGTATTTATTACAAGTGCTTAGGATAGTCTCTTTATAAATAAAATCTTGCTGGAAAATTCATTTTTTATATGATTTTTTGAATATAACAGTTGCTGAAACAACGTAGAGATAGAATTAAAGACACCAATATAAAAAATCAATACAAATGAGACATAAAACAATCCTTTATTTCATTCCAATTCATCAAAGAGTCGTTCTCTTTACAAAATTTCGTGAATAATTTTTGGACCAAAGTCAAACTTAGACGTCCCCGATGAATCATACAAAAGGACCTCTAACAGAAAATCAAAAATTGAACTCTAAAAGATGGATCAGCTTGCCACAGATTCTTGCCCACTCAAATTTGTTGAATAGCCTTTGTCAGTCATGAAAACTAATTCACAAACATACAATTCTGCACAGACTATCAAAGATAGATCAACACCTCCGAAAAACAAGTGTTTGAATGATGTAATTCAACCCTGAATCTTGTTGTCTACAATAAGACCCTTCTATCATAAAAAATAATTAGGCTTATGGTAAATTAAGGAATGAATGAAAACTGAACTATCTCAACACAATCTCAAAGAGAAAACCTTAGTATGCTTCTCCTTCTATCTTCCTTTTGTTCCTCCCTTTCCTTTTTCCTTTAAGAAAATTAGAATTGGTTGAAGTAGTTGAACTACTTCATTAGTTAAGTTAACAAAAAACTCAACCAACTTTTTAGTTAGGGGTAAAAGTAATAATTCATAATAAGGGTTTTAAATAAATAATAACTAGTAGGTTGGACCCCTTGTGACTCCCCTTTATATCTTAACAATCATAACATGACTAGTCAATTAAACAAAACATCCCTCCTTGTGGCTCCCATCATCACATTCATGTTTGACAATTTAACTCATTAATATTTTAAATTATTTCCAAAAATATATTACTCATATATCCAAAAAACATGTTCTCCAAAACTTCTTAAGTCAACTGTTATCAACAATAAATCAAATAAAATTTAAATCCATATTTTCCACCCTGAGATGCAATCTTTCCCTTGTTCCTGTTGTCACCTTTCGATCTCTCTGAATATTCCCTTGGCTGTGTTGAGCCTTTAGGCCTAATCTCGTTGATCACATGAGAAAAATCGTCCCTCAAATGCATCTGGGAGGACACAGATTTAACAAAGCCATTGGAGGGTGAGGAAGGGGAAACAATGGATTTTCCTTTGTTAGGGGCATGTTGGGCCTCGGTTTTCGACCTTTTGCTAGCATGGGAGGACTAAACTAGTGAGTGGAAGGGGGTAGCTTGGACAATCTTATTGACAAGAGGGGGAACAGGTAAAGACAAATTGGGTCAGCCACAATATTGGGAGACTGTTGGGTGGACAATCTCTTTCTGTCTGTCATTTTCGGGAACCTCATGTTGCAATGAGACATGAGGGGGAATGGGGATACCAGGGGTTTATGGAGCTTGGAAGGAAGGCCTTTTAGGCCTGGGTTGGACCACTCCTTGCCCAATCCAATTGAAAAATCCAACCTGAAATAGTTGGCCTAACTCCTGTGAGTCAACATCAAAGTGAATGGAGAATCTAGGCCTTCTAGGGCCCCTGTTCCAATTGCCTCTTCCTTGGTTACCTCTTCCATGGCTACCTCGGCTAAAAAAGATCATTCATGCATGCATGATTGATTAGAAAATAGTTCTTTTAACAACCATACATGACAACTCCCTAAAAATATGAAATAAATCTTGGCTCAACAACATATCAGACTCATGCAATTCAATCCATAAAAATTGCTTAACTATTGTCAGTGAGCAGGAGGTGAACAAAAGGTTTTGGAATATGCGAGGGGTTTGTATTGAGAGAAAAAATTTTAAATGAGGGGGAATAGAAACATGGTTATTTCTCACCGAAAGCACACAGTCAACTATAAAGTAAACCAATGAACATGTCACTGTAATCCATCCAAGAAACTCTGATTACAAATTGTTACAATACATAATTCTCTTAACTGTAATTAAATTTTAGGAACAGAAGGTGAAAAATGGATATGGGAAGGCGAGGGGATTGTAATTAGCGAAAAGAGAGTGGATGGTAGGGAAAGAGAGTGGATATTGTTCATAAAATTAATTAAGTAATCCATAAAACCATTCTATATCAAACACAAAAGATCCAATACCAACCAAATAATCATTCTGCTCAATTAAACAACTATTGTGTATAATTCAATCAATTATGTGTATTAACTTGCTCACTGTTCTCAATTAAATAATTAACACAGTGTCATCAAAACAAGACAATATGCCTCCCACAACAACCTGTAGAAGAGTTATGTCTCTTCTCATTTGTCTACTTAATGTCTTAAAACAATTCCTGAATGAACACACAGCCACTTATTTCCACTTTGTTCAACATCAACTCATCAACCATTGTCCACGAATTATTTCATCCATCAAACACAGACACAAAAATCATGCCCTATTACATCCTTTAATTTCATTTAATAATTAAATTATAATGAGACCATGTTGCCACATAACCTATGCCTATCTCTACTACGATGCAATATATTCATCAAACATATATAGTGGACAGTGAAACACAATCATCTATACAATAATCTTGACTTTCCATTTAAACACATAGTAACAACAATCACCATTTTAACTCATACGATGTTGTAGGATACACAGACTATTCGACAAAATGCAAGAACCTTTATGTGACCGTACATGTTTAATTACTCTGAATCTAAACATCAAACAATGTTGAGCTATCAATCCAATACAAGGAGGGTGCAATAGCATGCCCAATCCCATTTCTTAAATCAATCAAATTTTAACAAAACCATATTGTTTAAAAACCCATGGCCATATTTTATGGTGCAATCAAACAATATCCATAGCATATACAGTGGATAGCCACACCACAACTATCATGATTGCAATAATCCCATTTGGAAATTTAAAACACACAGTCACAACAATCATCAACTCAACCTAACATGTTGTAGGAAGGCCACACATACCCATGCATCACGCACGAAACATTGCTATGACTTAATCAATTATAAACTAATGTCGGGTTAACATTTCAATAATTAGAATGTAAAAGACAATGACTGTGTATTCAATCCCATTTCTCCAATAAACCAATTAACCATGTTGAGCTTATCAATTCAACTATTATAATAACCAGTGTAGTGACTAAATACCAATAACCAAAACCATTGTCAATATAATCAATAGAGACAAGCCAAAAATCGAACACTTTCGACGATACACCACCAACTCATAACAATCAACAATATACCTGACAGGACATAACAGGTTCCCTTTATAAAAAAACAGGGTTTGAGTAATCAAGGGTTCACTCTGTGGACCAACATAGGGAGACTGGAGTCGGCCCCCAACATTGGGTGAGAACCTTGGAGACCATACAGTGGACACACAGGTCATACCACAAATAACTTCGTAGATGGGGTGATAGTTCATGAGATAGGAGAGACTATGAATAGAGGAGCAAAGGAAACATTTTGGTCCTGTAATAACTCCAAGAGCATGCAGGGTATAACCCTCATTTTTTCTCAATAATGCTGAGATAAAATAGAGCCGAGAAATATCAATCAACCTTAAGCAATCCCCTTGACATAATAGTCATCATAAACTACTGCGCAAACATCAATAGCATGAACGAACTCATACCCAAGTGAAATGATATGTAGTGACATAGGGTGGTTCAAACCCAACAACCCCATAACAACAAAATGACTAGGTATGGTGATAAGAATGTGTGGAGACAACCGGCCAATCTGGACCGAATGAAACCCTTCAACCAAAACCAACAAGGATGAAACAGAGCCTTTATGGCTTCTAACAGTCAGATTGATCAATGAAATTGTGACTTCAAACATCATTGCAATGAAAACAACACCAACCATCCATTCCAGAGAAATATCACAAGTTTCTACAGTTGTCAGTCTTAAGAAAATCATAGACCCATACATCACCGAGCCAATATCTATTTCATAACTAGAGCGGGTTCATGGATGGTAAAAAGACATACCTGTAACCAAGAAAACCTTAAAAACGTGAGCTTGGTTGAGCGGTTCTTCCTCTGCTTGAAAATCGGAGCTTAACCACAACAAACACAATTGAACAATAGCCAAGCTAGGGTGATAGCCAGTGGAAGGAGTATGAGTGACATGCAGTAGATGCACGTCACCTCCATTCCTCACTCATTCAATTCCTTAGAACATGCCAAACAACCTCCCATTAATCCATTTAATTAAGTTATGCATCGAACTTAACATCCATCACTTGTCAAATGTGCCACCCATATCACATTTAACCATTTCCAACTATACCATAACACGTATCAACCATGTTTTCATATAACTCAATAAACCACGTAGCTATTAACTCGTTAGCTAGGACTAACAATGATCCCTTTTAACTTCATTTGCATAAAATGTATCATAGCATAACATAGTATAGGATAGCATTTTTTTCCATTGGATTTGTTCCATATTTGTTTTATCCTTTTCCATGACTAACACATGTTTTGTGCAGGTGTAATATATAATAGATTATGAGGAAATAAAAATAACACTTCACATAAGCCTTCGTGACATGGATATGGGAATTCAGATTAAAGAAACTCACACATAATCACCCATTTGGTGCGAAATAGAACCAACATTTGGATATCAATAATGCTCAAACCTGTAAGCAGTGTCGAACAATAACATAATAATCAAATAAGAACCAGATCTGATCCTCCAATCTACAAGGGGGTCCCACCTACTAGTATTATAGATATATCATTAGCTTATAATAATAGGCTTTAGCAATACTTTGCGGGAAAAAATCTCGTTGCGATTTTAATCGTCAACAAACTGGCGAATCCACGGGGAAATTTGTTTTCAACAGATTAGAACTCGGAACTCATAGTTTCGCAGACCAAGAATAGTAGATCGAGAAGATATAACCAGAATGATTATGCAACGAGGGGCAGTGAGCAGATTTAATGGAAAAATGGTCGGTAATTTGGGAATAAGTCACGAAAAATGTTAAGTATGAGGGGATTTATCCCTGTACGCATAATCATTCAACCAGAATATTCTCTTTACTCCAAGGATAAAATTTTATGGACTTTCTATTTTAACTCCCAAATGGATAAGGAAAAGGAAAACGGAAGCGGGAGATAACCAATTTCTTTATAAGACGACAGTGAAAGATGATAACAAATTCAAGTGTGCTTTCAGGGGAACATTGTAACAATTGTGTAAGCTTGATTGTTATTGACTAGCAATGCCTTGCAAGAGTGTCATTATGGAAGAACTGATCCAACATCTTATACTTGACCAAAATTGACTAAAAGATGAAAATGCAATAAAATCATGACAGATGCAAGATTACCAAATTAAAACAGTAGAAAATAAAACGAAAAAAAAAAAAAGTAAAAGCAACAGGAAATTATTTAAACAAAAAGCAAAAGTCAAACTACTATAAAGAAAAAAATAAAATAGTGAAAAATTGAAGCAGAGCTAGAATACTAGTATATAGAAAATCCAAACATCGTTAGAACATTTCACGTTGGTCCCACGTAATGTTTCAAGCGAGAACCGTTAGTGCTGTAGGAAAATGATTGCTCCTATAAATCCTTTAAAATGTAAGAGTTAGTATCCAGGACAAAAGAAATTTTGAAAGGATCCAGAAATAACACTTGGAACTCTGAGGTAATTATCAGCCCTTAAACGTATACAATTAGATCATCAAGATAGATATGGATACTGATCAATTCATCAAGAGTTGTTTGTATAGGTCTTTTAAAATAGATACTTGCATCAGGCAAACCAGAAAGCAGGCATTTATAAATCATGGTACCCCTATTAGTGACAAGAGTGGTTTTGTGAGCATCTTCCCTTCTTCCCTTGATTTGATTGTAACCAAAAAAAATGTTAAGTAAGGGCCTCGTCTGTGACCCTACAACCTGTTGTAGAATCACTTCCATATTAAGAGGAGGGAACGGATTTTTCATAACAGCCTGAATGAATGTGTGAAAATTAATTCAGTTCCTAATATGATCAATGGCCTTCGGAACAGGTGCCGATTTGGAAACCCATTCAGGGTACTTGAACGGAAAAATGATCCCAACCTTCAAGAAAATTTCCAACTCCCTTTGAATAGTTTCTTTAAATGAAAAATTAATAGGTCTTTGATTTTTATTAACTGGTTTCATGATTTCCTTGATGGGGATAAAATGATGTATAAGACCAGGATCAAAACCACAAAGATCCTTATAATACCAAGAAAAAACATCTTGAAATCCACCAAGTAGCTTGGAAAACTTCATTTCTTATTTATCAAAACATAGGGCACCTATTTTAACATTATTCAAAGCCTCGGGTGCCCCAATGTCTAAGGATATGGCTTCACCCACCTTCCCTTTTGACTCCTCTTCTTTCTATTTTTGTTTATTGCCTACATCACTTAGTGAAAATGAACTCTCTAGAGGAGTCAAGCCCTTAGGAATCTTGTTATCTTCTATGGATATAATATCCTTAGGCTTAAAAGGTTCATTTTGAATGAAAGCACAAATTCTCTCATCGTTAGGGAAGTCCTGCCAATATTCTATATTGTCTGGGGCATGTGGATGATATAGAGATTGAAAGCTACAATTAGGTCTGTGTGGAAAAAGTTGTCGATTAGGAGAGGTTGCAAAAACATATAACCAATCAGTCATTGAATTTATATCCCTCTTAACATGAGTGATGTTGAAATAAAAAAGGTTCGAGATAAGCATCCAAAAATTTTGGGTGTATCATTTCATCAACTTGTTTCTAGGAGAGTAAATTTTACATACAAGGTTCACAACAAGCTCGGAATCCCCAAAAACTAAAAGGTGACCATAGCCAAGACTATAGGCATTCTCAATGCCCAATAACAAAGCTTCGAATTCGGTGACATTGTTTGTACAAGCAAACTCCAACCTATAAGAAAAGTTATGGATTTTTCCTATAGGAGAAATCAAGATAATCCCAGCTCTGTTACCTTTATTAGAGCATGAACCATCAAAGTGCATGTGCCACATACCATAATCTAAATCAATTTTTTCCAAGGGAATGTTCTCCTCCTTAGCAAATATGGAATACACCCCTAGGTCCTCTTCGATATAGTTTAGGTTAGATTGTGGGACACTATCTATGTAAGGTGAAATCCTTCCCTCTCTAAGGACTATAATGTTTTTACCATTCCGAGGAACAAATAAATGTGTCGCGTCGAGAGAGAGGTATCCACCTATTAAGGCTTTCCAATCTCTTCCCAAGATGATTGAGCAATTGCTTACCGACATATCGATTACCTGAATACTAAGGGTTTTCCGTATTTCAGGGTGTGCGCACAAAACTAAGGTCACATATTTAATCTCACCTATGGTCGTTTGTTGTAGACTATTATAGGAGAGCATGATTCTGGCGTTTTCATGTGTACAAGACAAGCCTAGCTCTTCCATAATAATATTTGACATCACATTTGGGCCCGAATCGCCATCAATGAGGAAACAATGGACAATCTTATCCATAATCTTTACAGAAATATCAAAAAGGGGTATTTTTTACAGGGTATCTAAAGTTATGTACACCTACTTTATTTAAAGATGAATCCTCTTCGTTTACCTCTTCAGAAAGATTGGCTACAATGAAAGATTTTCCTTCCATGAATTGTTTCATATGCATCTGTTGTTCAGGGACGACAACCATGTCCATAAGGATTGCATATGCTTTGATGTTGGCCAACTGATTCAAGATATTGTACTTGGAAGAGGAGAGAGGATAAGTTGTTCCTTGACTGCCAAGAACCTTAGGAACCTGGACAGTAGCTGTGGGTGAGGATGATCTCGGGCTAGAAGAATTGCGGGGAGGGTCAAATTTTCCTTTGGAATCATAGGATTTGTTCCTAGTATTGATGATCATGACATCTTCTGGCTCTGCAAAATATAGGACAACAATAGTAGTTTCTGGTATTTTACAAAATATCTTGTCTCTGGCACTCTTCCTTACCTCACATGTGGCTTCGTCGTGGTGTTCCTCAACTCTTCCCATCTCACATGTTTTCTTCATGATTTTCCTCACAGAATTTACACCAACTTCAAGGCAAGATATAGCTTAGTTGAAAAACTATTTTCAATCAGATTTATAGCAAGTAGAAGAGGATGTAGTTCCAGGGGTGAGAGGGGAGATAGTGCTCTTTCGCTCAAATGCTATCATACGTTTGTTCATATCTTGTACTAGATGTATGAGGGAGGACATGTTCATCTTCCATTTAACCGATTCTCCTGTGGAAGACATGTTCTTCAAGCTATTCTTCATTCCCTTCTAAACAAGTGCAGAGAAGAACCGAGATTGTCAATGGCTTTTCCTCAAGCCTATGACGATGGGGATAAGGTAATGCATTGTAGTAATGCATGAAAGCGGATTGTCCTTGAGCTCTGAAGCGGATTGGTTCTGAGTTTGAATGAGTTCAGGGATTTGATTTTATAACTTAGTGAAACGCAAATTGAAGGACTTCATGGTTTCACCACCTTTATAGGAGATATTATTGTATTCCCTTAACTTATCAGTTGGGCTTTTAGATCGCCCATAAGTGGATCTAAAACAATATATTAACTCCTCCCAATTAGACAGAATCTTAGGAGTAATTTCAAAGAAATCAACTGTAGCCTTTCCTTCCAAGGAATTGACGAATAAGCGCATGAAATTATCGTTGTCATTGGACCCTATGTTGTGACAATCATTAGAAAATGCCACCAGGTGTTCGTTTGTAGTGACAGTGTTATTTCCTGAAAACCTAGGAAGATTTTCTTTGAATTTAGGAAGTGGATGAGTAGAAGGTGCTAGGTTAAGAGGAGAGGACACATGCTACAGTGTGGTTGTGGTATCTTATTCAAACTGAAAAAGCCCATACTTTTTAACGACTTTGGTGGGATTTGTGGTAGATTGGATAGGGATATGGTGGCTATACAAGATACTAATCACTGATGAAGATGAAGACTGAGAGGATGAAGCACTTCTAGTGCCACCAAAGCCACCACTAGATGACATCTTGTGGATGATAGGTGAGGGGTAAAAGGATGATATTGATGAATCGGACAGAGTTTTCCTTAGATCACTTTGTTGGGTTAATAACACAACGGTTCTTCTTCCTATTTCAGAAATAGGATTGATTTCGAGTGATAATCATCTTCTTCTTCTAGAAACACGAGAATCTAAGGACATGAAAGAAAGGCCAAAACTGAAGGAACAAAAGGTTACTATTGATTTCTAGGTTGTCTACGTCTAGCTTCCCAACGTTCCTAGGCACTAATATTTCGTTCAATTGCTGCCCATGAATGATTTAGCTCATCACGAATATTGGTAGTGTCTAAAATGATGTTAAACAGGGTCAAAGAAATGTTGGTATGATCTTGAAGATCGAGATCTATATTGGGATGCCTTGTAACAGGCACAGCCATTAAGAAATAAAATAGGCAAAGAATTAATATTAGAAAAAAAAAATAGATGTATTGTTGCTAATCAAGCATAAAAATTAACCAATAGATATTGAAGATCTCCCCAATATGGTCGCCAAATAAATGTTGAGGAAAAGATATGAAATGATCTTACTCAAGCATTTTCAAATTCTTCTTGGCTAAATCGTAATAGATGGGAATTTCACCCTATGTTTATAGCCATCAAAATTAATATCCTAAGTCACAAGTATTGATTACAAGTTCTTAGACTAGTCTTTTTATAAATAAAAGCTTGCTGGAAAATCCATTGTTTATATGATTTTCTGAATATAATGGTTGCTAAAAACATTTAGAGACAGAAATAAAGACACCAAGATAAAAAATCAAGACAGATGAGACATAAAGCAATCCTTTATTTCATTCCAATTCATCAAAGATTCGTTCTCTTTACAAAATTTTGTGAAGATGTTTTGGACCAAAGTCAAACTTAGATGTCCCAGATGAAACATACAAAAGGACCTCTGACAGAAAATCAAAAACTGAACTCTAAAATTTGGATCAGCTTTCCATGGATTGTTGCCCACTCGACTCTGCATAATAGCCTTTATCAATCATGAAAACTAATTCACAAACAAACAAGTCTACACAGACTATCAAAGATGTATCAACACCTCTGAAAAACAAGTGTTTGAATGATGTAATTCAACCTTGAATCTTGTTGTCTACAATCAGACCCTAATATCATAAAAAAGAATTAGGCTTATGATCAATTAAGGAATGAATGAAAACTGAACTATCTCAACACAAACTCAAAGAGCAAACCTTAATATGATTCTCCTTCTATCCTCATTTTGTTCCTCCCTTTCCTTTTTCCTTTAAGCAATTTAGAATTGGTTGAAGTAGTTGAACTACTTCATTAGTTAAGTTAACAAAAAACTCAACCAACTTTTTAGTTAGGGGGAAAAGTAATAATTCATAATAAGGGTTTTAAATAAATAATAACTAGTAGGTGGGACCCCTTGTGACTCCCCTTTAGCTCTTAACAATCATAACATAACTAGTCAATTAAACAAAACATCCCTCCTTGTGGCTCCCATCATCACATTCATGTTTGACAATTTATCTCATTGATATTTGAAATTATTTCCAAAATATATTACTCATATATCCAAAAAACATTTTGTCCAAAACTTATGAAGTGAACTGTTATCAACAATAAATAAAAGAAAATCTAAAATCCATATTTTCCACTCTGAGATTCAATCTTTCCCTTGATGTTGTTGTCACCTTTCAATCTCTCTGAATCTTCCCTTGGTTGTGCTAAGCCTTTAGGCATATTCTCATTTATCACATGAGAACAATCGTCCCTCAAATTCATTCGGGAGGACACCGATTTATCAAAGCCATTGGAGGGTGAGAAAGGGGAAGCAGTGGCTTTTCCTTTGTCAGGGGCATAGTGGGCCTCGGTTTTCAACCTTTTTCTAGCATGGAAGGACTGAATTGGTGAGTGAAAGGGGGTATCTTGGACAACTTGATTGACAGGAAGGGGAGAAGGTAAAGACAAATTGGGCCAGCCATGAGGTTGGGAGACTGTTGGGTGAACAATATATTTCCATTCGTCGTTTTCGGGAACCTTGGGTTGCAATGAGATGTGAGGGGGAACAGGGATACCAAGGACTTATGGAGCTTGGAAGGGAGGCCTTTTAGGCCTAGGTTGGACCACTCCTTGCCCAATCTATTTGAAAAATCCAGCTCGAAATAGCTGGCCTAACTCATGTGAGTCAGTATAAAGGTGAATGGAGAATCTAGGCCTTCTAGGGCCCTTGTTCCAATTACCTCTTCCTCGGTTACCTCTTCCATGGCTACCTCGACTGAAAAATCTCATTCCTGCATGCATGATTGATTAGAAAATAGTTCTTTTAACAACCATACATGACAACTCCTTAAAAATCTGAAATAAATCTTGGCTCAACAACATATCAGACTCATGCAATTCAATCCATACAAATTGCTTAACTGTTTTCAGTGAGAAGGGGGTGAACAAAAGGTTCTGGGATATGCAAGGGGTTTGTATTGAGAAAAATATGTTAAAATGTGGGGGAATAGAAAAATGGTTACTGCTCATCGACAACACACAGTCAACTATAAAGTAAACCAAGGAACATGTCACTATAATCTATCCAAGAAACTGCGATTTCAAATTGTTACAATAAAAAATTCTCTTAACTGTAATTAAATTTTAGGAATGGGGAGTGAAAAATGGATATGGGAAGGCGAGGGGATTGTAATTAGCGAAAATAAAAATAATGGTAGGGAGAGAGAGTGGATATTGTTCATAAAATTAATCAAGTAATCCATAAAACCATTCTATATCAAACGCAAAAGATCCAATACCAACCAAATAATCATTGTGCTCAATTAAACAACTAATGTGTATAATTCAATCAATTTTGTGTATTAACTTGCTCATTGTTTGCAATCAAATCTTTAAAACAGTGTCATCAAAACAAGAAAATATGCCTCCCACAACAACCTGTAGAAGCATTCTATCTCTTCTCATTTGTCCACTTAATGTTTTAAAACAATTCTCGAATGAACACACAGTCACTTATTTCCACTCTATTCAGCATCAATTCATCAACCACTGTCCACGAATTATTTCATCCATCAAACACAGACACAAAAATCGTGCCTGATTCCATCCTTTAATTTCATTTAATAATTAAATTGTAATGAGACCATACTGCCACAAAACATGTGCCTCTCTTTGCTACGATGCATGATATTCATCAAACATACATACTGGACAGTGAAACACAATCATCGATATAATAATCTTGACTTCCCATTTAAACACATAGTAACAACAATCACCATTTCAACTCATACGATGTTGTAGGATACACATATTATTCGACAAAATGCAAGAGCATTTATGTGACTATACATGTTTAATTACTCAGAATCTAAACATAAAAGGATGTTGAGCTATCAATCCAATACAAGGAGGCCGCAACAGTATGCCCAATCCTATTTCTTAAATCAATCAAATTGCAACAAAACCATATTGTTTAAAAACCCATGACCATATATGATGGTGCAATCAAACAATATCCATAGCATATACAGTGGATAGCCACACCACAATTATCATGATTGCAATACTCCCATTTGGAAATTTAAGACACACAGTGAGAACAATCATCAACTCAGCCTAACATGTTGTAGGAATGCCACACATACCCATGCATCACACATGAAACATTTTTGTGACTTAATCAATTATAAACTAATGTTGTGTTAACATTTCAATAATTAGAATGTAAAATACAATGACTGTGTATTCAATCCCATTCTCCAATCAACCAATTAACCATGTTGAGCTTAACAATTCGAATGTTATAATAAACAATGGAGTGACTAAATAACAATAACCAAAACCATTGTCAACATAATCAACAGAGACTGTCCAACAATTGAACATTGTCGACAATATACCACCACCTCATAACAATCAACAATATACCCGACAGGACATAACAGGTTCCCTTTATAAAAAACTGGGCTTTGAGTAATCAAGGGTTTTCTTTGTGGACCAACACAGGGAGACTAGAGTCGACCCCCAACATTGGGTGAGAACCTCCAAGACCATACGGTGGACACACAGGGAATACCACCAATAAATTCGCATATGGGTTGACAATTCATGAGATAGGAGAGACTGTGAATACAGGAGCAAAGGATTCATTTTGGTCATGTAATAACTCTGAGAATATGCAGGGGATAACCCTAATTTTTTCCCAATCAACCCGAAGAATGCTAAGATAAAACAGAGCCAAGAAATAGCAATCAAACTTAAGCAATCCCCTTGACATAACAGTCATCATAACCTACTGCGCAAACATCAATAGCATGAACGAACTCATACCCAGGTGAAATGAAACACAGTGACACAAGGTAGTTCAAACCCAGCAACCCCATAACAAAAAAACGATTGGGTATGGTGATAAGAATGCGTGGAGACAACCAGCCAATCTAGACTGAATGAAACCCTTCAACCAAAACCAACAAGGATGACAGAGAGCCTTTATGGCTTTTAAAACTCAAAATGATCAATGAAATTGTGACTTCAAACAGCATTGCAATGCAAACCACACAAACCATCCATTTTAGAGAAATATCACAAGTTTCCACAGTTGTCAGTCTTAAGAAAAGAACAAACCCATACATCATTGATCCAATATCTATTTCATAACCAGAGCAGGTTCATGGATGGAAAAAAGACATACCTGTAACCAAGAAAACCTTAAAAACGCAAGCTTGGTCGAGCGGTTCTTCCTCTGCTTGAAAATTGGAGCTTAACCACAACAAACACAATTGAACAATAGCCAAGATAGGGTGACAGCCAGTGGAAGGAGTATGAGTGATGTGTAGTAAATGCACGTCGCCTCCATTCCTCACTCATTCAATTCCTTAGTACACGCTAGTCAGCCTCCCATTAATCCATTTAATTAAGCTATGCATCGAACTTAACATCCATCACTTGTAAAATGTGCCACCCATATCACATTTAACCATTGAAAACTATACCATAACATGTATCAACCATGTTTTCATATAACTCAATAAACCACATAGATATTAACTCGTTAGCTAGGACTAACAACAATCCCTTTTAATTTCATTTGCATAAAATGTATCATAGCATAGCATAGTATAGGATAGCCTTTTTTCCATTGGATTTGTTCCATATTTATTTTATCCTTTTCCATGAATAACACATGTTTTGTGTGGTGTAATATATAATAGATCATGAGGCAATAAAAATAACAGTTCACATAAGCCTTCGTGACATGGATATGGGAATTAAGAGTAAAGAAACTCACACATAATCACCCATTTGTTGCGAAATAGAACCAACATTTGGACATCAATAATGCTTAGACCTATAAGCAGTGTCGAACAATAACATAATCATCAAATAAGAAACAGATCTGATCCTCCAATCTACAAGGGTGTCCTACCTACTAGTATTATAGATATATCATTATCTTATAATAATAGGCTTTAGAAATACTTTGCAAGAAAAAATCTTGTTGTGATTTTAATTGTTAACATGTACAATGTTTGAAGAGCCAAAATATTTTTCTTTGGGTTCAATTCTAGTATTTATTGAGGTTCAATAAGGCCTTTGGTGTTTCATCTCCCTCCATGACCTTTCATCTTCCAACATTTTTCCTCATACTTTCTATGATGATGAGTAACAAGGACATCGTTTACATTCTTAATTTGTCTCCTAGTGCTTGGTGGGTTGTCATGGATTTTGGCCATATGTGCCTTGTGCATCATGAAGAATGGCCTAGGCATGGGAACATCTCTTTTATCCAAATTTTGCAATTAGTCATCATGTCGGTCAGATATCCCCTTCATCTATTTATGTTGGATCTCTCTTTTTTTTCCTTTGTCACTACTACATTTGTCGTTATTGCTCATTCGTTGTACTTAGTTGTAGATTGCATCACAAGAATGATGAGCATGACCCTCCTCCGCTTGGTACCTGGCACCATTCAACATACCATATATGAGAGTAACTACAAATAAACTATAAAAAGTATTCCTTATAACACATACAATTGAGGCATTAAATAATTTAAGTATCATGTATAAACTTCATTGAGTTTGATTCATGGTTCCTCTGCTCACGGTTCAGGTGTGGTATTCTTTGAGGTTGTTAAGAAGGTGTCATATATTAATCCAAAAATAAGTGTACCATAGGTTAGTAATTTATAAAATCATATAAATAGGAAGTTTTATATCTCAAAACTACCTTTCCAATGGTATAAATAATGCACAAAATGGACACCCGATTCAAAAGTAATGGTTGTTTTACCAAAGGCAGTTTTTTATGTTTCGGAGGAGTTAATACTAACTCCTTTGATTTTTCATAGGAGGAGTTAGTACTAACTCCTTCGACTTTCCATCAGAGGAGTTAGTACTAACTCCTCTTAATTTCCATTGGAGGATTTTGAAGTAACTCCTTCGACTTTCCATCGGAAGAGTTTGAACTAACTCATTCGATATCTATCGGAGGAATTTGAACTAACTTCTTTGATATGTATCAAAGGAGTTTGAACTAAATTATTCTATATGTATCAGAGAAATTGATGGGAACTCCTCCAAAATTTCAGAGGAGTTGAAGGAAACTCTTTTGAATCACTTCAGAGGAGTTCAAGGGAACTTCTCCTTCCTAGGAAAGAAAAATTGGAAATTTTTCTAAGATTCTAACTGGAAAGAGACAATGAGAGATTGAGTTCAAAATCTCATAACATCCTCATACGATTCCCTATTGAGGTGTCATTTTTTGCAACGTGGAGAGCACAAAGAGACGCTTCTATAAAAGTAACTAAACATTGTGTTCAATCATTTGATTGGATCCATGTTTAATGATGGCCACGATTAGTGAGGCTTGCTTGGCAGGAAATCCTTTTCAATCATTTTGACATGTCCTAACCTCGTATTTCGATTATGTCAGTTGCGTTGGAATCTAAATTGCATAATACATACAACTAGCCTGTTTAAGGAATGAAAAATCCACTTTGGCCAGTACCCAAAATTGTGAGTACAGACATTTTTAAATGAAAGTTTGGACCCCCGTCCTTCTTATTTCTTCACAAGAATTCGATTCCATAAGTTTTTGTGTCATATATGCTATATAGGCTCTTAGTTCATCCATTGATGCTGAGGGTATGTGTCAATAACATAGAATTATAAACAACTAATTGACGTCCATTGTGCTCAGTACTGTCTAAGATCTGAAAGGACCAAACTTCTTTCAAAGTGCATTTTAGAACCAACACAAGAACAATAGGTGTTGTGATTAACTCATATGATGCTAGGTGAGGCTTCCACAATGAATATTTAGTCATAATGTCAAGAAACACAAAGAAACCAAGCTAGTACCATGTGTGCAAAAATATCCACTAAGGAACATAACAACCTTGATTACAACTATGATCTGAAGAGAATCTGATGAGATAGGAAATTATTGACCAACTGTCTAGATAAGCATGGAGAGTTTAGTCATTGGAAATGTAAGGAGATTGATTGATGAGAACAACAAGAAGGGATCTGAGATGAGAGGAGGACGAGATAATCCTCAAGGATAAAATGGGCCATGTTGATCTAGTCAGTGTTGGCGAGAGGGATAATATCATCTTTGATGCACTTGGAAACGATGAGGGGTCGACATCCTTCAGCTGAAGTATCAAGAATAGGAGGGGGAAACTTATCAATGGGAAGCGTGTCGAGGATGAAGAGGAAAACTTTGTCGATATGCAATGAAATGAATCGAAAGAGAGGGACGTTGATGAAATGTGATGCAATGATGCGAGTGGAATGGATTCAATTGGTTAAAGGCCTCTGTTTGGTGAAGATAATCATGTGACCAATATCGGTGAGATGGCGTTGATCATGCGATCTTCTCCAATGATGAAGATGTGTGTTAGTGAGGTTTGGAAGAAGTGTGATAGCATGTCATCCAAGTTCAAAAGGAGGTGGATGATGTACTGATGAGAAAATAAATGGTGTGTCAATGCAAATGTGGAAGAAGGATGTGCATTTTAGTATACTATGCATCAACACATGAATAGGGGACTCGCCAAAGTGTGGATCATCGGGTAGAAGTGATTAGATGGGAAACTACAAATGATAAGGTGAGGAAGTGTAAGAGAAAAAACCTAGGTGTACCCATTTGCGTGAGGGAGAGAGTGTGAGGGTTCTAATGGGAAGAATTGAACGGGGGACCAAATTATTGTCTTGGAGAGATGTTAAAACAAGAAAATTGAGAGTTTGTTGTGTGTGCGCAACAAATGGTGACACATAGGGTGAAGCTAGAATCTCTGCTAGTCTTTCCTAACTGATAAGGATAAAATGTAGAAGACCATATAATTACTTTTAAGATCAAAAATTCTTGAAATAATGTGCAACATTTACCTAAAATATTCCATCGTGGTGGACTCACTAGCGATGCATGCTTATCGGCTAGTGGAGCATGCTTATTGCAAGTGGAGGACGAATAATGATGAGGTTTATTTCCTTAAACAGCATCGATGATCCAGGTTGGTATCTCCGTCATGGGGATGATATAGGTTTGGGATAAAAATATTTTTCACCAGGTGCATATATAGATATCTCACAGTTTTTTCTCCACTACCCGCGAGAGTCCAAAGCCTCGATGGAGTCACCACTACATCATAGAACTTTCTCCACTACTAACGAGCATCCATAGCCCCGGTTGAGATATCTACATGTCCCTTAGTCTGGTAAAAATTTCCTTTCCATTCCTTTCTGGATTATTTAGTGCATGCTTAACATTTGATGGATGGGGAAAGTGGTGGCATTTTATCCTGATAGAGGATGATTGTCAGCTTTTGAGATTTATTTGTATATTTTTTGCACCTAGCTACATAGAGATATCCCTTTTGTTTTTCAGCCTTTAGACTTTGACACTTCACCTTTCATGTGAGAAAATATTTATTGTGTGGATGGTTACTCCGTTACATAAGATCTTCTCACAAGCCAATATGAAAGGATGACAATTGATTAACCACTATGCTTAGTCATGGTTTAACTATTGTTACAACATCCCCGAATATTTTTGATTCGTGTTGAAACAAAGACCCCTTAATTCCTCTCATGAGATAGGAAAGAGATGTAAGTTGATCCATGCCTACTTCTAGTTTAAAAATCTTGTCTGCGAGAGACAAACCAAGGTGATAGGTTTGTGTGTCATTCAAATATAACCAAAGGTCATGAGACAACAAATTTTAAGAAATGGATTTCTTTCAAAGGAAAAGGTGGTAAAGAAATAGAGAGAAGAGATGGCATATTTAGGGTTAGAGATGAACTCGGTTCAAGTCTTTTTTGCAACTAAAAAATTAAACCTTTGGACAAATGATTATCTAAGACATGCAGTTGGAAAAGAGAGTGACTGAAAAAGGGATAATATATGTAAGTGTTTCCAATATCTTTGAGTGTTTTTATGCATTCCATCCAGCCAAAAGTTTGCAGCCTCTTGAAATGACTAATCCATGTGAAAGCTTATACACGTAATACTTCATTCAGATGGATTTCAATGCTAGTGTTGTCTAAGAATTACACCTCTCATCATGATTTTCTGAAGACTTTCAGTTCATTTATGAAGCCTTTTGCTTCAGGGGAAAGGGTTGGCCAGAGCTTCACTTCATTAGCCATCAAATTATTTTTCTTCAGTTCCTCTTCACTTCTTCCATCTTCATAAATGATGTTACAGAGTGATGTTCTTAGTTAAACAAAGTTTTGATGTTTCATGAGAAAATCAATTCTTCTAAAGAAATATGTCTTCTTCAACTCTTGTTATTTTTTTTAAGTGAAAATATATTTCCATGATCAAAATCTAGAAAACCTTTCTGAAAACCCTCACCACGGTAATTTGAGAATGACGAGCAAAAATTTGTCTAGATGTGTGAGAGAAAACCATGAGTGTTTCATGTTCCAGTTGTGTGAAAAAATAGTATAATTGATATTAAGTGTGGGTTTTTTTTATGAAAACCCTCCTTTTGGGAAGCATTTGACTATATCTATAGCAATCACCAATTCTACCCTAAAGACGTGTGCTCAAAATCCATTCAATTGATTAATATCCTTGAGATTAGATATCATTATGATCGAATCGTTAGAGGAAAATTGAAACTTAATAATATGTTCCTTGAGGAATATGTTGGATGTGAAGTATAGTATTACTTTCCCCCATGATTTAAATCAGACTTCAATACTAGGAAAAAGGATAAATGCACCATAAAGTCTTAGGCATACCCTCTAACATAGAGAAACAAATGCTTTAGTGAATTCTTCTCATTAGACACCATCCTGAGTAAGGTTGTGAATGGATAATGTGATCTTTCAATCCAGTCTCAATCTTTTCCAAGATGTAAAGTATTCTTCAACATATGTTCTTTCATCATATTGGGATAATTGACTATCTAACTCTCAACATCAGAGTAAATGCTATTGAAACAAGAGAATTTTGTAGTTCAAACCCTTAAGATAATTCACGCACATGGTTTCCTCATGAATATGGATGGAAACCAAGGTTAAGCCAAGTTTTTATTCAAGAAAAAGTTAAAATCCTTAAACGAAAGGAAGAAATCTTTGTTGAAAGGAAACTTAAACTAAAGAAAACCTTCACTAATTACAATCTAGGCTAATCGCAGCTTGTGACCTTTATTAAAGAAACCAAAAAAAATAAAAATGTATGCTATTCATATGAAAACAAAGAAACATCTAAGTTATAAATGGAAAATACAACAACATCTAGATTATGAAGCATAAAGTAAGCAAAAAATAACTACACTAGCCCTATTCCTAACCTACTCTATACTAGCTGACAAAAAGTTAGTTGTAAGAATAGTGCTAGTATAGCCAATCAAGCAATTCCAAACCTGCAATGGAAAGTTCATTGAAGGAAAACTATAGAGAATGAAGTGATGAGAGATGAAATATAGGCATAATTGACTCAAGAAAATATATGCTCAACAAATTGAATTTGACGACATTATTTTTCATGTGAAATGTGGATGTGTAAGATTCCTCTAACCAAGATTCAATTATGTCATAAAATTTATAATGCTTGTTGTATGAATGCTGGAAGGAATTCAACGATGAGAGACATACCTGATGAGGCTTATGAATGAAATTTGCATGCAACGTACTTTGTAAGGGAGTTTCAGAGTGGGTGGTGTTTCTCATCCCAGGAGTAGAAGTAAGACAACAAGAACTTGACATAATCATCGGTTGATACTGGAGTGCTTCATTATCGATGAATATTTCCCTAGATCCAAATTTCACGTACTCTTCATGCTGAGGGGATAAATGATATCTCATTGTTTGAGGGAAACATTATGTGAAAGATGACTCCAGGTATTCTCCCATGACATCAATGAAATCATGTGAAGAGTGTTGAAGCATTAAGATAAAATCCAAGGACAAGTGATGCATCTTTCCTTGATGAATAACAAGTAATTCTAGAGCATATTCGGACAATGGAGTTTCTTGGATCAACTCAATGGTTCTCGTACTTTGCATAGTAATGGGTTKTTCGTTTGCTATGATTTATTCATGGAAATCAACAAACTCATCGTGCTCTGCATATTTTATATTTTTAGTGACTAAAATCTTTGCATCCAAGTTAGAAATTTCAGATTTTAAAGGATCGACAATGATAGGTTAGTGTTTACATTCAATTCTAGAACAAAAAAGTAGTCATAAAAAATAATATTATCAATATTAAATTGTGATTCAGGAGGTTTTGAAAATGAAGAAGGACTTAGAACTTGGTGCATCCTGTATGGCTTGTCATGGAGAATGATTTATTCATCGGTCACAACTTGGAAAACTTGGTGTTTTGATTTAGTATCCAGTGTTTTGTTGTAAGAACAACATACAATATACGCCACATGCTGAGAAGGTGGGTGCTCATATGGGTTACCAACATCAAACAAATTTGTATCAAGTGCATGAATATATTCATATTCTTAAAATGACAATATTTATTCATGAGGATCTGCAAACTCGTTGTGCTTAGAAAAATTCAAATGTTGTGTGATTAACATCTGCACAAAAAGTTTAGAAATTTCATATTGCACGGGATCAATGACTGATAGGTTGATGATTTCATTCAATTCTTGAATTGAAGAGTAGTTACCAAAAAAAAGGTCATCGATATCAAATTGTGATTCAACACATTCTGGAAACTCAAATTATGAAGGACTTTCAAAGTGATGCATTTTGGATGGAGTTTCGTTGGGGATAAGTGTTTGGTTGATCAAAGTTGGAAACTCTTCTTGATCTGGTATATAATTCAATGTTCCATTGCTAAAGGATTAATTTGAAGAGTTTATTGTATCATAGGAAGATGGTTTCTCGTGTGTGTATTCAACGTCAAATAAATTTGTATAAAGGAAATGCAAATATTTAGACTTTGAAAACGATAGGATTGTTTCAATGAGGGATTCGTTACAAAAAAAATTATGTTCATGATTTTTTGGAGGGGGGTCGTTGAATGGTTCACACTCTAGGGATAAGGGATCTAATATTTCTGATAAGGATTCCCCCACAACTATGTCATAGAGCGGGTTAGATATTGTGTACCCCTATATTTCGTGGTCATATCTGAGACTTATGAATGGGACATGGTTTTTTCATCCATATTGCACCCTTCAGAAATAGAAACTAGATATGAAAGCCAATTCAATATTTCTTGTTCTGAGGGTTCGTCACTTTCAGGAAATCTACAATAAATTTGCTTGAATCTTCGAAATAAATCATCCAGAAATTTGTTTCCAAGCCTACGGATTTCTACAAGTTCATCAAAAATTTCATCATAAACACAATTTTCATGAGCAGTGAGAAATATATCCATAATTTTTTTCCATCTATGAATCGATTTCACTATAAAGGCCCTAAACCAAGATTTAATTTGTCTTTCGAATGTGAGAAGGAATAGTCAACAAGTTTCATTGTCCCGAACAATATTAAGGTTTCTTCTAGTGATGTCAAATCATTTGAGATGCTTAAATGCAGAGACATTCCCTTCACCATCAAATTTGGGTTTGATAAGAGATTGATTGTCTTGACTGAAATGGCCTCGGTGGGTCTCAGAAGACTAAAAGGATCATCCCATATAGAGGTATGGAGAGGAGCCATGGGATGGTTAAGAGTTAAATGAAATGAATCTATGTGGGAAGGCTTGTCATCTGACCCTCCTTCTAGCGCCAATTCTATTGGTAGGTCTAAATTATCCCAAGAATAGTAAGGAAGTACCCCCGGTAAGAAGTCCCAATTAGACCTCTCGTTGTTTGGAATAGGGAACCCATCCAGATTCTGGCCCAGCAATCATTGTTGGTCTGATTCTATGGGTTGCATCTGGATCCACCAATGAGAGTGAGTGATGGATGGTTATGAAAACGAAATATGTAGATGAAGACTATGTAAATGAATGAATCTAATCTGATTCTAATCTACCCTATCCTAGCTAGGAGTGAACTATAGTAGCATAATGAATTTTAATGAAACAAAACTATGCATAAACCCCAATCAGGTAGTTATCATGATGACACATAATTATAAATGCATGCATACAAGTCTATAACCAGGACATTCTAAGTCACATTTTTGCATACATTTGCAACTCATTTTCTCAGGACATGTAATATAAGAAAGAGTAACAAAACTGCAAGAAGACATATTGTGTTAGAATAGTCCATAAAAAACATGCTCTTACAGCCCATGTGAACAACAAACATTCTTCTTGAAATAGTTCGTAGAAAAACCGTGACACATGTGATTCCTTCTCTCTATCAAAAGTTGGCCCTGAGGGCTTCTCTGTATTAACAGTTTCAGCAATAGTACATAAAAACTATAAGGAAAAATCTCCAATTTTAGTTGACACTGTATTCCCAAAGTAGTTCAAAAGTGTACAATGTTTGAAGAGCCAAAAACCTTTTCTTTTGATTCATTTATAGTATTTATTAAGGTTGAATAAGACCTTTTGCCTTTCGTCTCCCTCTGTGACCTTTCGTCTTCCAACGTTTTTCTTCATCCTCTTTGTGATGATGAGTAACAAGGAAAGTGATTACATTTTGGCCATATGTGCCTGGCACATCATGAAGACTGGCCTGGGCGTGGGAACATCTTTGTTATCTAAATTTGACAGTCAGTCATCATGTAGGTCAGATATCCCCTTCATCTGTTTGTGTTGGATCCCCCTTTCTACTCCTTTATCACTACTACATTTTTCGTTATTGGTCTTTTTTTCTCCTTAGCTATAGATTGCATTACAAGAATGATGAGCGTGATCCTCCTACACTCGATACCTGGCACCATTCAAAATACCATAGATGAGAGTAAATCCAAATAAAATATAAAAAATATTCCTTATAACACATATAACTGATGCATTAAATAATTAAAGTATCATGTATAAACTTCCCTGAGTTTGATTCATGGTTCCTTTGCTCGCAGTTGAGGTGTGGTGTTCTTCGAGGTTGTTAAAAAGGTTCCATATATTAATACAAAAATACGTATACCATAATTTAGGAATTTCTCAAATAATATAACTAGGAATTTGTATATCTCAAAAATATGTTTCCAACGGTATAAAGAACGTGCAAAACGGACACTCGAGTCAAAAGTTATGGTCATTTTACAAAATGAAGTTTTTTTCTATTTCAGAGGAGTTAATACTAACTCCTCTGATTTTGCATCAGAGGAGTTAGTACTAACTCTTCTGAATTTCCATCGAAGGAGTTTGAACTAACTCCTCTGACTTTTCCTCGGATGAGTTTGAACTAACTCCTCTGAATTTCCATCAGAAGATTTATAACCAACTCCTCTGATATCTATCAAAGGAGTTTGAACTAAGTTCTTTGATATGAATCAGAGGAGTTTGAACTAACTTCTCTGATATGTATCGGGGGAGTTTGAACTAACTTCTCTGAAATTAAACGGAGCAATTGATGGGAACTCCTCTGAAATTTCGAAGGAGTTGAAGGAAACTCTTATGGATCACTTCAGAGGAGTTGAAGGGAACTTCTCTTTCATGTGAAAGAAAAATTGGAAAATTTGTGTCCTACTGGAAAGAGACAATGAGAGATTGAGTTCAAAATCCCATAACTTCCTCATACAATGCTTGATTGAGGTGTCATTTTTTGCAACGCAAGAGCACAGAGAGACGCTTCTATCAAAATAATTGAACATGTTGTTCAATAATTTGAGTGGATCCATGTTTAATGATGGCCACAGTTAGCAAGGATTTCTTGGAGGGAAATCCTTTGGGATCATTTTGACACTTCAAGACCTTGGATTTCAATTGCATCAATTGTGTTGGAATCTTAATCGCGTAATCCATACAAATAGCATTTTTAAGGAGTGACAAATACATGTTGTTCAATCATTTGAGTAGATCCATGTTTAATGATGGCCACAGTTAGTGAGGATTTCTTGGAGGGAAATTATTTGCGATCATTTTCACACTTCAAGACCTTGGATTTCAATCCCATCAGTTGTGTTGGAATATTAATCGTGTAATCCATACAACTATCATGTTTAAGGAGTGACAAATACACTTTGGCCAGTACCCAAAAATGTGAGCAAGGACATTTTTAAATGAAAGTTTGGACCTTGTCCTTTCTATTGCTTCATAATTTTATTCCATAAGTTTATGTGTCATCTATGCTATATAGGATCTTAGTTCATACATTGATGTTGAGGTGATGTATCAATAACATGGAATTATAAACAACGAACTGAAGTCCATTTCACTTAGTACTGTCTAAGATATGAAACTACCAAACTTCTTCCGAAGTGCATTTCAAAACCAGTGCAATACCAATATGTGTTGTGATTAACCCATATGATGCTAGGTGAGGCTTCCATAATGAATATTTATTCATAATGTCAAGAAACACAAAGAAACTAAGCTAATACCATGTGCACGAAAAAATCCACTAGGGAGAACTACAAACTTGATTAAGACTGTGATCTCAAGAGAATTCGGTGAGATAGGAAATTATTGACCAATTGTCTAGAAAGGCGTGGAGAGTTTGGTTATTGGAAATGTAAGGATATTGACTGATGATGGCAACAAGAATGGATATGAGTTGAGAGGGGGACGAGATAAGCCTCAAGGATAAAATGGGCCACGTTGAGCTAGTCAGTGTTAGCAAGAGGGAGAATATCGGCTTCGATGCACTTGGCGACAATGAGGCGTCAATGTCCTTCAGATAAAGTATCGAAGATAGGAGGGGGAAAATTATCAACAGAAAGTGTGTTAGGGACAAAGAGGAAAACCTTGTCGATATTCTCTTGAAATGTGATGCAATGACACAAGTGGAATGGAGTCAACTAGTGAAAGGCATGTGCATGGAAAAGATAATCATGTGACCAATATCAGTGAGACGACATTGATCATGCGATCTTCATCGATGATGAAGATGTGTGTTAGTGAGGCTTGGAGGAAGCACGATAGCACGTCGTCCAAGTTCAAAAGGAGTTGGATGATGTAATGACGATAAAATAAATGGTGTGTCAATGCAAAGGTGGAATAAGGATGCATGTTTCGGTATACTATGTATCAATGCATGAAGAGGGGACTCGCGAAAGTGCATATTGTCGGGTAGAAGTGATTAGATGGGGAACTAAAAATGATAAGGTGGGTAAGTGTAAGAGGAAAAACCTGACTGTATCCATTTGCACGAGGGAGAGAGTGCAAGGGTTCCGGTGGGAAGAATTGAATGGGCTCCCAATTTCTTATCTTGGAGCAATGCTAAGATAAGAAAATTGGGAGGTTGTTGTGCACATGCAACACCTCCTCAAGCCATTCAGGGACATGTTGGAAATTTACTCCAGGAGCATAAAATACAAAGTAGCATGATGAAGTTCCATAAGCTCCTACATGTCTATTTTTTCAAGGCCCAAGTGACCATGCTACCCACAATCACTTCACACAGTGTTCTTCAAAATTGACCACTTGTTTAGAAATTGCATCGTGCCTCACTGAGAAAAACCCTAGCTCTTGATATATTCCAACAAACACTTTTATAGGGAAAAAAATGATAGTGGAGGGGTCCCCATAGTTTTAACCAAGTCCCATAAGTCTAATGCAACCGACGGTTCATCCATATGAGGTTCAGTTAGAGTTTTATAACTATTTGCAACTCACCTCCTCAAGCCATACAGGGACATGTTGGCAATTTAGTCCAGGGGTATAAAATCTAAATTGAGCGACATAAATAAGTTATTTAATCTCTCACATGTATATTTGTGACTAGGCTATTACAATATCTTGACATAGTGCTCTTCAAAATTGACCACTTGTTCAGAAAGTGCATTGTGCCTCACTGAGAAAAACCCTAGTTCCTAAGATTCTCCAACAAACGCTTTTCTGGGAAATAGAATGACAACGGAGGGGTCCCACTAGTTGTAACCTAGTGCCTAGAGTCCAATGAAACTAATATTTCATCAATCTGAAGCCCAATCATAGTTTTATTGTGATTTGCAACTCACCTCCTCAATCCATTCAGGGACATGTTGGCAATTTGGTCTTGGGGCATAAAATCCAAACCGAGTGGAATAATAGAGTTTTTTAAGATTATTCACATCTTTTTACCGAAGGCCCACATGACCACACTACCCAATATCTCCCATCACAGTTTTATTCAAAATCAACCACTTGTTTAGAAATTCCCCTATGCCTCACTGAGAAAAACCCTAGTTCCAAAGTTCCTCCAACAAACGCTTTTCTGGGAAACAAAATGATAGCAGAGGGGTCCCCCTAGCGGTAAATCGGCTCCCCAAGTCCAATGCAATTGATGCTTTATCCATCTAAGGCCCAATTAGAGTTTTATCGCGATTTGCAACTTGCCTCCTCAAGTCATTCAGGGACATGTTAACAGTTTGGTCCAGGGGTATAAAATCCAAACAAAGCAGTATAAATGATTTTTGTAAGCTCTCACAATTCTATTTGGACAATTACCACACAACCACTCTACCCACAATTGTCTGGCACCATGTTCTTAAAAATCGACCACTTGTTAAAAAAATGAACTATGCCTCACTAAACAAAACCCTAATTCTTAAGATCCTCCAAAAAATGATTTTTCAGGCTACAAAATGACATCAAAGGGGTCTCCCTATCTATAAATAGGTTCCCCAAATCCATGATATGGATTTTTTTTCCATATGGGTCTCGGTTAGATTTTTATCGCGAGTTGCAACTCACCTCCTCAAGCCATTAAGGGGCATGTTGGTAATTTGGTCTAGGGGCATAAAATACAAACTGAGCAGCATAATTGAGTTCTATAAGGTCTCACACATTGTTTTATCCAATTCCCATGAAACCACCCTACCCACAATCACTTGACACAATGTTCCTCAAAATTGACCACTTGTTCAAAAATTGCATTGTTCCTCACTAAGCAAAACCCTAGTTCCTGATATCCTCCAACAAATGTTTTTCCAAGCAATAGAATGATAGAGTATGGGTTCCCCTAGAAATAACATGATGGAACAAGCCAATGCAACCAACAATTTGTAAATCTCAGGCCCATTTAGAGTTATATTGCAACTTGCAACTTGCCTCCTCAAGCCATTTAGGGACATGTTGGAAATTTGTTATGCGGGAATAAAATACAAACCAAGTAGCATAAGGGATATATGTAAGCTCTTGCATGTTTTTTTGTACAAGGCCCATTCAACCATGCTACCCACAATTTTCTGACATAATGTTCTTCAAAATTGACCACTTGTTCAAAAATTGCATTATGCCTCACAGAGAAAAACCCTAGTTTTTTATATCCTCCAACAAATGGTGTTTTTGGAAACTAAATGAAAATGGATGGGGCCCCCTAATTGTAACCTCATTCCTCAAGTCCAATGGAACTGAAGGTTCATCCATCCGAGGCCCGATTAGAGTTTTATCATGATTTGCAACTCACCTCCTCAAGCTATCCAGGGACATGTTGACAATTTGGTCTGGGATCATAAAATATTAACCAAGCAACATAACTGATTTTTGTAAGCTCACGCACATCTATTTGGCCCAAGCCCATGTGACCATGCTACCCACAATCGTCGGACACAATTTTCTTCAAAATTGACTATTTGTTCAGAAATTGCATTGTGCTAGTGTAGCCAATCAAGCAACTTCAAACTTGCAATGGCAAGTTCATTGAAGGACAACTACGGAGAATGAAGTGATGAGAGGGATAAATTATATCTCATTGTTTGATGGAAACATTGCATGAAATATGACTCCATATATTCTCCCATGAAATCGGTGAAATCATGTGAAGAGTGTTGAAGCATTAAGAGAACATCCATGGACAAGTGATGCATCTTCCCCTGATGAATAACAAGTAATTCTAGAGAAGATTGGGATGATGGAGTTTCTTGGATCAACTCAATGTTTCTCGTACTTTGCATAGTAATGGGTTGTTTATTTGCTATGATTTCTTCATGAGAATCAAGAAAATCATCGTGCTATGCATATTTTAGATTTTTAGTGACTAAAATCTCTGCATCCAAGTTAGAAGTTTCATATTGTAAAGGATCGACAAATGATAGGTTAGTGTTCGCATTCAATTCTAGAACAAAAAAACAGTCGTCAAAAACAAGATTATCAAGATTAAATTATGATTCGAGAGGTTTCTAAAATGAAGAAGGACTTAGAACTTGGTGCATCCTGTATGGATTTTCATGGAGAATGATTTCTTCATCAGACACAACTTGAAAAACTTGTTGATTTGTTTAGTATCCATTGTTCTATTGTAAGAAAAACATACAAGCTATGCCACATGATGAGAAGGTGATCTTTCATATGGGTTACCAGAATCAAACAAATTTGTATCAAGTGCATGAAGATCTTCATATTTTGAAAATTATGGGATTTCTTCATGAGGATCTACAAACTCGTTGTTCTTGGAACACTTCAAATTTTGTGTGATTAAAATCTGTGCAACAAGGTTAGAAATTTCATATTGCACAAGATCAATGAGTGATAGGTTGATTCTTTCATTCAATTCTAGAACTGAAGATTAGTTATCAAAAACAAGGTCATTGATATCAACTTGTGATTCAACACGTTCTGGAAACTCAAATTCTAAAGGACTTTCAAAGTGATGCATTTCGAATGGAGTGTCGTTGGGGATAAGTGTTTGGTCAATCAAAGTTGGATACTCTTCTTGATCCGGTAGATCATTAAATTTTCCATTGCTAAAGGAGTAATGTGAAGAGTGTATTGTATGATAGGAATATGGTTTCTCGTGTGTGTAATCAGTGTTGAACAGATTTGTATAAAGGAAATAAAAATCTTTAAACTCTGAAAATGATGGGAATGCTTCAATGAGGGATTCATTACAGAAAAAATTATGTTTATTATTTTTTGGAGGGGGCTCGTTGAATGGTTCACACGCTAGGGATAAAGGGTCTAAGATTTCTGATAAGGATTCCCCCACAGCTATGTCAAAGAGTGGGTTAGATATTATGTAAACCTATCTTTCGTGGTCATATTTGAGTCTTATGAATGGGAGATGGTTTTTTCATCCATATCGTACCCTTCAAAAATAGAAACTAGGTATGAAAACCAATTCAATATTTCATGTCATGAGGGTTCATCACTTTTAGGAAATCTGCAATAAATTTTCATGACTCTTCGAAAGAAATCGTCCACATATTCATTTCCAAGCCTACATATTTCTACAAGTTCATCAAAAGTTCATCATAAACACAATTTTCATGAGCAGTGATAAATATATCCATAATTGTTTTCCAGCTATGAATCAATTTCACTGGAAAGGTCCTAAACCAAGATTTAATTTGTCCTTCAAATGTGAGAATGAATAGTCAACAAGTTTCATTGCCCTGAACAATATTAAGGTTTCATCTAAAGATGTCAAATCATTTGATATGCTTAAATGCAGAGACATTCCCTTCACCATAAAATTTGGGGTTTGATAAGAGATTGATTGTCTTGACTGAAATGGCTCTGGTGGGTCTCGGAAGACTAAAATACTCATCCCATATAGAGGTATGGAGAGGATCCATGGGATGGTTAAGAATTAAATGAAATGAATATGTGTGGGAAGGCTTGGCATCTGACCCTCCTTCTAGAACCAATTCTATTGACGGGTCTAAATTCTCCCAAATAAAGTAAGGGGTTACCCCCAGTAAGAAGTCCAAATTAGACATCTCACTATTTGGAATAGGGAACCCATCTAGACTCTATTACGGAAGTCATTGCTGGTATGGAGGAATCATGATAGATGAAGATGTGTGTTAGTGAGGTTTGGAGGAAGCGCGATAGCATTTCATCCAACTCCAAAAGGAGGTGGATGATGTAATGATGAGGAAATAAATGGTGTGTCAATGCAAAGGTGGAAGAAGGATGTGTGTTTTGATATACTATGTATCAATGCATGAAGATGGGACTGCTCCAAAGTGAATATCGTCGGGTAGAAGTGATCGAGAGGGGAACTGCAAATGATAAGGCTGGGAAGTGTAAGAGGAAAAACCTGGTTGTATCCATTTTCACGAGGGAGAGATTTTGAGGGTTCTGGTGGGAATAATTGAAGAGAAAGGGGGCCTAGTTTCTTGTCTTTGAGAGATGCTAAGACAAGAAATTGGGAACTTGTTATCTTGTGTGCAACACCTCCCATAGGGTATTCAGTGACATGTTGGAAATTTAGTCGAGGAGAATAAAATACAAAGAGGCATGATGAAGTTCTATAATCTCTTACATGTCTATTTGATGGGAGCCCCAAAGTGACCATGCTTTCACCCACAATCAATCGATGCGGTGTTCTTCATAATTGACCACTTGTTCAGAAATTGCATTGGGCCCAAGTGACCATGCTACCCACAATCAATCGATGCAGTGTTCATCAAAATCGACCACTTGTTCAGAAATTGCATCGTGCCTCACTGAACAAAACCCTAGCTCTTGAGATCCTCCAATAAATGCTTTTCTAGGAAACAAAATGACAGTGTAGGGGTCCCCCTAGTTGTAACTAGGACCCCTAAGTCTAATGAAACTGATGGTTCATCCATATGAGGTTCAGTTAGAGTTTTATCATGAGTTGCAACTCACCTCCTCAAGCCATTCAGGGACATGTTGGCAATTTGGTCCAAGGGCATATAATCAAAATTGAGCGGCATAAACATTTTTTTTAATATCTCACATCTATATTTGTTACTAGGCTATTATAATCGCTCGGCATAGTGTTCTTCAAAATTGACCACTTGTTCATAAAGTGCATTGTGCCTCACTGAGCAAAACTCTAGTTCCTAAGATTCTCCAACAAATGATTTTCCAAGCAATAGAATGACAACGGAGGGGTCCCCCTAGTTGTAACTTGGTTCCCAAAGTCCAATGAAACTAACAATTCATCAATATGAGGCCCAATTATATTTTTATTTTGAGTTGCAACTCACCTCCTCAAGTTGCAACATGACCAAAAAATCCAAATCGAGCAGAATAATAGAGTTTTATAAACTTATTCACATATATTTAGTGAAGTCCCACATGACCACACTACCCACGATATCCCATCACAATGTTCTTCAAAATAAACCACTTGTTTAGAAATTGCACTATGCCTCACTAAGAAAAACCCTAATTCCAAAGATCCTCCAACAAACGCTTTTCTGGGAAACAAAATGATAGCAGAGGGGTCCTCCTAGTGGTAAATCAGTTCCTGAAGTCCAATACAATCGATGGTTCATCCATCTAAGGCCTGATTAGAGTTTTATCATGAGTTGCAACTTGCCTCCTCAATTCATTCAGGGACATGTTGACAATTTGGTCCAGGGGTATAAAATCCAAACCAAGTGGTATAAACAATTTGTGTAAGCTCTCGCAAGTATATTTGGCCAATTCCCACACAACCATGCTACCCACAATCGTCTGGAACCGTGTTCTTAAAAATCGACCACTTGTTTAGAAATTGAACTATGCCTCACTAAACAAAATCATAATTCTTAAGATCCTCCAAAATATTATTTTTCGAGCTACAAAATGAAAGCAAAGGGGTCCCCCTAGATATAAATCAGTGCCCCAAATCCAATGCAATGGATTTTTTGTCCATATGGATCTCGGTTAGATTTTTATCGTGAGTTTCAACTCACCTCCTCAAGTCATTAAGGGGCATGTTGTAAATTTGTTCTAGGGGCATAAAATCTGAAGTGACCAGCATAATTAAGTTCTATAAGGTCTCACGGAATTTTTTAGCCAAGGCCCATGCAACCACACTACCCACAATCACTTGAGACAATGTTCCTCAAAATCGACCACTTGTTCAGAAATTGCGTTGTGCCTCACTGAGCAAAACCCTAGTTCCTGAGATCCTCCAACAAATGTTTTTCTGAGAAATAGAATGATAGCAAAGGGGTTCCCCTAGAAATAACATGATGCACCAATTCCAATGCAACCAATGGTTTGTAAATCTGAGGCCCAGTTAGAGTTATATTGCGAGTTGCAACTCGCCTCCTCAAGTCATTCAAGGACATGTTGGCAATTGGTTCTGGGGGCATAAAATACAAATCGAGTATCATAATGGAGATATGTAAGCTCTTACATGTTTGTTTGGCCAAGGCCCATGCAACCATKCTAGCCACAATTTCCTGACACAGTTTTCTTCAAAATCAACCACTTGTTCAAAAATTGCATTGTGCCTCACATRGAAAAACCATAGCTCCCAATATCCTACAACAAATGTTTTTTTTGGCAACTAAATGAAAATGGATGGGTCCCCCTAGTTGTAACCTCATTCCCTAAGTACAATGGAACCGATGGTTCATCCATATGAGGCCTGATTAGAGGTTTATCGCAAGTTGCAACTCACCTCCTCGAGTTATTCAGGGACATGTTGACAATTTGGTACGGAGGCATAAAATCCTAACCAAGTAGCATAGCTGATTTATGCAAGCTCTCGCACATATATTTGTCCAAGGCCGATGTGACCACACTACCCACAATATTCTGACACAATTGATCCAGGTGGATATCGGTGGCCACCCACCTATTCCAACTGGCTCAAAACAGTTTTTTGGCAACTTACTATTTTTAGCAATTTTTCAGTTCCTAAACTTTCGGGGCCATTTTGAGGGAATAAATGAATTTTTTTCGGTTTTGAGCTCCTCAATGATATTTTAAGGATTTAATTGATCCCCCAAAATAAATCTCCTTAATTATACCTTTCCAACGAGATATCGTGCGCCCAAAACGGAGATTGTATGCCAAAGTTACGCCCCCGGGAAGTTGATACACCAAACTACCCAAAATGTGGTCCACAAAACTGTTGGATTTTCATCTTCCAGGGTTAGGGTTTTGAATTTTTATTTATGATAAAAAGGCCTTTGTATCCTCATTGTAAAATCATCTTCTTGTGAATCCGAGAAGCGAACACATCTCTTCTCAAAGATAAGATGCCACCATTCTAGCGAGTCTTTCACTATGTATTTTTACAGTCTTTGTACATTTTTGCTCATTAATAGAAAATTGTGTATTACTGTATCTCTTTATTTATGGTTTCATATCTGATACATTTATGTTATATTATTGGATATCCGATATATCTTTGTACATTTCTTTATTATATCTCCGCTCTCATTTCATGCCGAAAATAATTTGGATCAGTGGTATCAAAGTAGGTTGCTCTTGATCTTTTTTTAGTGCATGTCCCCGACGAGGTCCTAGTATAGAAAGTTGGGTTTCGATATTTTCTCTCTTGAGGAAAATCGCTCTCACACACCCAAGAAACCCTCCATGGAAAAAGAAAATAAAAATGACATAACAAACGATTCTATTAATATGTTGCTTAAGAAAGCTCTCACGTGACAGAGGGATGAAATGATGGATAATTGTTCCCACATCCTTCAATGCTTGTCGATAAAAATAGGTGTGTCTTCATCAAGCGACCAATTTGGAGGCATATCTCCTTTCAAGGTACAATTTAATATTGATATTCCCATATTTGAAGGATAGATAGATGCAGATGCCATAGAAAAATGGTTAAATATGCTAGAAGGTTATTTCTTTGTTCATAATTTCTCCGACAGGGAAAATATCACCTTCGCACTCCTTAAGGCTCTACCCCATATCAAACATTGGTGGGAAACTTATTGGGAGAAAATCTCCACAGAGGAGTCTAGAATATATGGGGCTGAGCCCACTTGGAATTTTTTTGTGTATGCGGTAAAGGAACAGTATTACCATGTTGGAAACTATGAGGACCAGTACATGAGATGGACCACACTGCAGAAAGAGAGGGTCCAAGAAGTTTTGGAGTTCACCAATACCTTCCATACCTTGTGCACCAAGATGGATATCAAAGACTCCGAACAACATTTGGTTATGGAATACCGTGGGGCTCTACACAGATACATACAAACTAAAATGGATTTTTTGGACATCTCATCACTCGGTGTTGCTTATCGATATGTTGTTAAAATCAAGAATAAATTTAAGCACCATAACAAGCGGGAGTTCAGGTCTGCAAATCTGCAACAACCAAATTATGATAAATATGACCCTAACAAATAGTCTCCTGAAAACCAGTCCAAACCATAGGAAAACAAGGGTCATGGAAAGACAAATAAGGACACCATAAAATGTTGTGATTTCCACAAAATCCACTAGCACAACACTGATGAATGTCGCTCAAAATAGTCATTGGTGGCCGATATCAAAGAAAAGGAGCTGAACCCTGATTTGGAATCTGATTCATAAAATATTGATAGAAGACATATCATTGACACAAACCCCACTGCTATTGTCACAATCGTAGCAATTCAACCAGAAGAACCAACAGCTCCTGAAGTGGGGGAGCTCCTTTGTCATTCAAAAATGTGGGTGAAAGGGACTCCACTACATTTTATTGTTGATAGTAGAAGCCATAATAACCTCATCTCAGCAGAGGTCATCAAACAGTTGGGATTGTCGATAACACCACACCCACAATCATACAAAATCAAGTGGCTTCGCCAAGGAAGAGATCTTCATGTCATCCAATAGTGTCGATTGTCATACGACATCCAACCCTTCAAGGATGAGGTATTATGTGATGTTTCCCTGTTGGATTTTTGTGATGTTCTCTTAGGCCATCAATATATGTGGAAGTGTCATGTTATCTATGAGTCTCGACCTCGTAGTTTCATTGTTACTCTAGGGGGTCATCTCTACAGGATACTAGAGGTAGTTCCAATTATTGTCCACATAAACAATGTCTCAAGGTAGTATCTCATACTGCAAAATTCAGCTTCTTTACAATCCATTCAAAATGTGAACAGAAGGATACTGCAACCACTACATCCTCGGCCCAAACACCTTTTATCCAATAGAAGCAAGTTGAAAATATTGTAGCAAAGAAAAAATATTCCTTATGCACATAGTCATCTCATGTAGCCCGACTGGTTGAATAGATTAAACCCTCCCACCAATAGGTTTGTGGTAGTCTTCCACAAACCAAGTAGTGCAATGTCTCTAGCAAGGCAAGCAACTCACCAAGCTTCAGATTCAACAATCTCTTTACCCTCTACCCCGACAACTCAACACAATGGAGACAATTGCTTCCTAAGTAGGGAGGATTTGATCTAGGTGGGTATCAGTGGCCACCCCCCTATTTCAACTGGCTCAAAAGAGCTTTTTGGCAACTTACTATTTTTAATAGTTTTTCGGTTCCTAAACTTCTAGGGCCATTTTGAGGG
>SNQJ01S0005004.1:50265-87910 GCA_010110895.2 Picea sitchensis
TTAGGTATGGCAAGGAAAGGTAAGGCAGGGAAACAAAAGGAAAGGAAAGGCATGGCAAGTTAAGGCAAGGCATGGCATGGTATGGAAAGACAAGGAAAGGTGTGGCATGGCATGGCATGGAAAGGTAATGAGATGCAAGGAAATGAAAGGCAAGACAATGCAAGGCATGATATGGAAAGGAAAGGTGAGGCAAGGCAAGACAAGAATAGGAAAGTATAAACATGGCAAGGAAAGGAAAATCATGGAAAGGCAAGGCAAGAAATGGATAGACAATAAAAGGCATGGAAAGGCAAGGCATGGCATGGCAAGTCAATTCAATGAAAGGAATTCCATGTAAAGTCAAGGCACGGAATGGTATGGAAAGGCCAGGCATGGAATGGCATGTCATGGTAAGGTAAGGAAATGAAATGCAAGGAAATACAATGCAAGGCATGGAAAGGCATGGCGTGGTAAGTCAAGGAAAGGCAAGGCAAGGCATGGCAAGGAAGGGCAAGGCAAGACAATGAAAGGCATGGAAAATTAAGGCAAGGCATGGAAATGCAAAGCATGGAATGGAAAGGAAAGGAAATGCAAGGAAAGGAAAGGATAGACATGGCAAGGCAAGGAAAGGCATGGAAATGGGGATAAATTGTACTGAGAATTACTTCAAAGACTAATTCAAAAAATCTTTCTGGAGTTAAGGGATGATTTGTTGAATATTTTTATGTGCATTGATTTCAACTCATGGATTATTTTTTTGTCAATTTGATGTCTTATGCATCTAGTAAGGATTTTCATTTTGTCAAGTTATCTTATGTGATTTAGTAAATTACTTACTTTGTTATTTTTAGTGAATATTTATATGTTCTTTATTAATTTGTTTCTCTTATTTTTTGTAATAGGTATGTTGTCATTTAATGCATTAATTGTTGTAGAATTACTTTTGTAGCAAAGTATGAATCAAATTGAAAATTTCTTATGATGCTCATGTAGGTTTCTCCCTTTATAAAATAGTGTAAATATATGTTTCCTAGGAATATCCATGTAGTGGTATGTTTCTGTGGAGTTAGTTTTTAGAATAATAGAGTTATGAAGTTGTTTCTATTTACTATTTGTTATGTTTATGTTTTTAGAATAGATTTATTTAAATCCATTAAGATTAGATTTATTTATTGCAATTTCATATATAACAGAAAAGAGTGGAAATAAAAACACTTGGAAATTCACACACACACACACACACCACCATCATCTAAACTGTACATTTTTTACAAAATGGCACATCGTGCCCACTATACAAAATGGCAGCAAGTGCCCTAACATAAAAAAAATTGTCATATGGTGGCCTAGATACAAAATGGAATTCATTGGTCACTCATTGACCACTTCCACCCTTGTCGCCCTTAAGATCATCCTAGAAATCGATCTTTCTTCTCTTACTTGAAGAATCACTTTAAGTGGTTTTTCACCTAGGCATGATTTGTCGCTCCATAGACAGGACAACGAAACAACATTCTTATAAGTTTTTTACCACAATGAATTAAAATACTTACAAAATGATACTTTGTAATTCAACATAAGACAACCCACCGCAGATGATAATGACAATAGAAAGGGTGTTACCCTCCTTTTCGACCCTAATCTCTCGTCGATGCCCCCTTGCGTCAATTACAATGATCAAATCATGAAATTTAAAAAAATATGCATAAAATCAATTCTATTCTTGACACATAAAAATTGATCATCAACACATTATCTCATAATGAATAACTCAGAAAATGGTGGAGATTTGTTGGCAGGTGGAGTGCTCGATTCTAAAATCGGCTCTGAGGCAACATATATTGTGGCATCCTCAGTGGATGGAGCAAATGGAAATGGTGGTGGGGTTGGGTGGCATACAGGTGCATCCACTGTGGATGGATGTGATGAAAGAGGTATAGCCACTGAGGATGCATGGAATATGAAAGATGGTGGGGGTGAGTGGCAATGAACCCATAGGGGTTGTAAAAGGGATGGTATAAACTTTGGCCTAGAAACAGGTAACCCAAAACCCATGGTATGGTGGCCAAGGAATGAACTAGTCTTGTAACTGGAGAAAATATCAACAACCTACATACATATTAATAATATGGTTATTAGTACAAAATTGTAAAATTCAACCACATAATTACAACAAATTTAATATTTAGACAAGATTTAACTCAACACATGATACCTATGAAGGTGGTGACTTGTCCATCTTAGGTGGACATTGTTTGTCATCATATGGTACCACAACCTATATAAACATAAGAACATTATATTTGAGGATGCCAGAAAATAAAGAAATCATTATGGTGAATTTATCAAATGTGACACATACATGTGTATGTGATACACCAAATGAACATGTTGTCTCTACTGCTACATAAGTTATGGAGACTGAAATTGATGCATATATCGATGTAGAGGGTCTGTTATAGGGGCGTAGAAACTACAAAAATTCATACTAAGATATCTAAATAACTACATGAAACACTATATAAATATATAATAATGAAAAACATAGAGATGGTAAATATATTGACCTCCTCTATGACACTTTGATGTCCACTAGCCTCGATTGGCCCATAAAAAGTCTTTCCACAACTTGAGCATCTATGAGGCTCACATGAACGACTGATTTTTCCATGTGCCCTCTACTGCTACACTATGTTTTAGGGGTTGAAGATTCTACCCCTCTTCTAACATCACTAGCAGGCACCTCCTACCACAATAGTGCAACAAAACTCCCATGTTGCACTAGAATCCAAGCCATCACCGATAAAGATACATGTGCTCATTGGATTCCCTATGCAATGGAAGGATGATAGGTATTAGGAAGGGGGGTTATGCCTTTTCCTAGGAGGATGAGGACCTAGCATAGGGTCAAAACTAGCACGCTCTCTTACCTATATAGACCCCCGACCCACCCCCTGGAAATCACCAATGTCGAAGTAGTTCACACGGTGACCCAAAATAAATTCCACCCATAATTTCCTCAAGAAATATAAAGGCACCTCCTTGTTATTGCAGGGAGTTTTATTAAAGTCCATGAACCATATATCCATCCAATTATCAAGAAATTGTGGATGGATGCACCAATCCATACAAATATATTTCTTGTTGACAGGTGGTTGTAGTCTGTATCTAAGATCAATAAATAGAGACATCAAATCTTGTTTTGAAATATTCAAGTCTCTAACTTAGTTTTTATCAATTCTAATCCTATTATACTCGAACATCCTGGCCATGTATTCAGAAATATTGATCAATTTCCCTTGGGCACTTGTAGTGGATGATACAATGGTGTCCAATGAAGTGTCCAACAACAATCATCTAGTCTCTCTTGTACCCCTTAATTCATGGACAAGTGATCTCAAATTGGTCAAGCCCTCATCAATTTATGTGTTTATGTTTGGTGGTTGTGGTGGGTTGGGGTTTTATGCACCTTCATGTGCTTGTGTGGGGATTTTATTTTATTTGGGTTCCATCTTAATTTTTCTATTTCAATTTAATAAGGGAGTTCATATAAATTAGGTTGGTTTTTTAATTAAAATAGAAAATTACAAAAAACATGCAAATAAATAGTTTGAGAAATTAAAAAAACAAGAAAATAATCACAAATACATACTTGGCATGTCTTTGAGACGATGTTAGGATCTTATACCAATTCCACGATTTTCTTCTTCTTCTTCAAAGGTGAGTGGAAACAACCTACAAACAACATCATTGTGAACAATCTTAAGTAACTGTAACTTGCATTCATAATTTATAATATGTTGAAATGCAATTGAATTTCCTTCACTATTAAACTTTACTAATAAACATACTACATTTCTTAGAAGGTCATGCAAAGGCCCTTGTAATACCAATGTGGTATTGGCCTCCCATGTAAGGATAGAGGGTAGGGATTAAATATGAGATGCACTTAAATATAAGATGGGCTTAATATTAATATACTTTATCCATACTTCATTATTAATATACATACTTGTAAGATTGAGGATATGCTCCATGGTTTAACTATGGATGCTAATTACCCAATTAATTTCAACTAAAACATTTATGGTATACCTTTTCAACTCCAAGGGAAACTGCTACTTTTTAATGTGTGTGTGTGTGTGTGTGTGTGTGTGTGTGTGTGTGTGTGTGTGCGCGCGCGCGCGCGCATCCATGCATTATTATATATTTATAATAGATTTCCATTTTCTATTGTGAACACTATGACAATTTGACAGATGAAGAATATATGATAGAAGAAAAAATGATTCTACCATCAAGAAGGATGATGAAACGATACAATTATTTTCATTGAAGGATGAAGACCCTAGAGAAGTGTTTATAGTGTTTGAAAAGTTTAAGAATGGTTAAAGAAATGAAGGAATGTTATGATTGTTTAGAGAAGAGTTGAGTGAGTCATACAATAGACTTTATTTTAGGACATGATGTTTTAGAAAATTAGAGAATTGAAATCTCATGGAAACATAGACTTGATTTTAGGACATAGACTTGATTTTGGGCATGATGTTGTAATCAAGTTGTGTATAAGATGATTTCAATGAAGAGAGTAAATTTTAATTAATATGTAGCATGGTTGTTGTCAAAGGTATATTGATCAGGGAAAGTATGAGCTTATGTATGGTTTCAATACTGATTACACAAACGAGTGGTGGTTATTGTAGACTGTGTATATATATTCTAGAATTGAATAAAATTACATTAGTAAATAGATTTCCCTTATCGAGCATGGATGATTTGATGGACAATTTGTGTGGCACAAAATATTTCTTTGAGATAAATATGAAGATTGGGTATCATTAAACTAGAATTAAAGAAGGTGGTGAATGGAAAATTGCATACATGGCTTGGGTTGGCTTGAGTGAGCTCTGTCCCTTCTTCATATTTTCTCAATGACTGTCAAAATGTGAGCTGTGACAAGGCCCAAATGGCCAAAAATCGTGCTCGTGGGCCCCTAAAAAGGGCCCAACAATAATTCACACATGTACCTGGGAATGTGCACGTGTTCCTATGAATGTTCCTACATGGCATGATGAGTGGAGGTTCAAGGTTTGTTGAACTTATAACATCAAGATCATGTGTGCATTCCTATAAACGTGCACACATTCATGTGGGTGTGCATTCCTACTCACCCCGTTGCCACTTTATCGTCCACCAACTTTGTGCACTCACCCAAGAATCTTAGTATTGATATAATCATTACTTCCTGAACACAATTCAAAATAATGAGAGCTTGACATAACCATTGGTATAGATCTAAGTGCCTCATTGTCTTGGAAATCCTCTCTAGGCTCATACTTTGAATAACCAAAAATTTGAGATGAATTAGTGGTATGTACTAATATGCATGGACTATAGTCCAGCATGGTATAAAGAATATCATTAAAACTATGGTGGAAACCACTAATAGTATATGTCTCAACTAATTGGCTACTTGTACAACA
This sequence comes from Picea sitchensis, assembly GCA_010110895.2. Lineage (NCBI taxonomy): Eukaryota > Viridiplantae > Streptophyta > Pinopsida > Pinales > Pinaceae > Picea > Picea sitchensis. Next base: position 55,728 of record SNQJ01S0005004.1, read on the forward strand.
CGACACTCTATTAATAAAAAATGTAGTTGAATCAAAAGAAGATATAGTCTGATATATAAGAGGGTATTTTTCTTATCCCGTAGCCAAAGGTCCACTAATTTACAATTATTCTCAAGCCCATAATAAAATTTCTACCCTCCATTTATCCTTTTTTCAATGTTATAGTTCCAATTGAGCTTGTGATGAATATTGATTCCAAGATACTTGTATGAAGGAACTTCCTCTGAGATATTGTTGTCATAAATGAAATGAGCATAGGTGATATTTTGGGATTTAATTATCATAACCTTCGTTTTGTCAGTGTTCAAATTCATTCCTATACTAGATTAAAATTCCTTGATAATTATAACATACTTATTGAGGTCATATGGATCCCTTAACATAATAACAATTTCATCAGCATATAGAAGAAGGACGATGACTATACTAGCAAGATTCGGTCCAACACAATTTGTGGCTTCCAAACAATCTCCTAACTTGTCAATGTATATACCAAAAATTGTAGTGGGTATAGGAAAACCTTTCTTGACTCCTATATTGCATTTAATTTCTTCCAACCATCCCTTAGTGCTCCTAAACTTGGCAATAAAGATCTCATTAAATTGTTCCACAATAACTCTCAACTCGAAGGGAACTTTTATCTCTTTTAATATATTCCAAAGGTTAGTCCTAGGAACATTTTCAAACACTTTCCTAAAGTCAATGAAACAATAAAGGAGATTGATTTCATTGTTGAGACACTCCTTTTCAATGATCCTAAGCGTGACAAAATGGTCCACACTTAAATGGTAACCTCTAAAATTGGTTTGTCCTTTATCTATTTTTTTGTGGCTTTATAGTCATATGCTTATCTTCTTTTCCAAAATACTTCCATATATTTTAGCTAAAATGGGGCTAATGATAATGGTATTATAATTAGAGGGATTTATTTTATCCCCAGTTTTATAAATAGGTATAATGAGGCTTTGACTCTAGGGTTTAGGGAATCCCTACTTGACTACTAAATTGAAGAGATTCTATATGTGAGGGATGAGAATAATCCCTCCAATTTTTAATATTTCAACATGGTAGCCTTCAATGTCAAAACATAACGCAGTCCCATAATTAGAGGGATTTATTTTATCCCCACTTTTAAAAATAAGTACAATGAGGCTTTGACTCCATGGTTTAAGGGAACCATGTTTGACTCCTAATTTGAAGAGCTTGTGTATGTGAGGGATGAGAATAGGCCCTCCAATTTTTAATATTTCATCTTGGTAGCCTCTGATGTATTTAGCTTTCCCATTTGACAGTCATTTAAGCCCAAACTTTGTGTCCTCGGGAAGAAAATAAACTATAGGGAAAACATATAATCCCATTGAAGGCATGCCAACCTTTACAACCTTTAGTAGGTATACCGACTATTAAATTTACATTGGAAAACAGAGTCAAGTATGTTCTCATGAATATTCATGAATTGTCTAAGAGATAAAGGTATGGCAATTTGGGTGATACATTGAATATGCATATGTAAACCATGTCATCAAGAACAAACCTGAAGATGAGAAAACTAGGTCATTGTGTCAATCATACCTTCTAGAAAAGACCTCTTTCAAATGAATAAGATTACACAATATACCACATGCTTCATCATCTCAATCGGGTCTTGGTGTGGCTCTGCGCCATCTCGGGTCTCATTGTGATCCTCGGTTACCTTGTAATACTCCCCATCCTCCCTTCATTCACCATAAAGGATGTTAGAAAATGGAAGCATAAACAAAGAAATAATTTAATAGCAAAGAAAACAAGACATAGCAATCATATCAATTGAACACAATGATTTACGTGGAAACCCTTCTAAGGGAAAAAACCACAGGGAAATGATAATCGATATTCTTATTATTCATGGAAGAATTACAGCATCCAAACACATACTTACAACCATCTTCTCACTCTCTTCGCACCACTACGCTACACTACATTTATACACTCACACCTATACATGTATGCTATATATACAAGATCTAATAGACAATTAAACAAACTAATTACAACCTGATCCACCAGTTACACAACCTATTCATTGTAGTGTGAATGCATGCACATTCTATTTTTAGCTAATGGTGTGTGCATGCATCCGCATGGGAAATTAGTTGGCAATTTCAACAAAGGAGGCCACAATCAACATTTTTATGTTGGACACCACCTTCATCCACAGTTCTAACACAACCATTATCCTTCATGTCCACAACCCCAATACCAATTTGGTCGTCGATTATGAGTCTCAGATATTCGAACTCGAGCTCGAGAGTCATGCCATTTCAAGCCTCAAATTGGGTTCCTTCTCGCAATGGCCCAAGGAAACCACCATGTGGCTAGTCCACGTGGCTTCCAAGGGGGTGTATATTGAGGAAATTGAGGGAGAAGATCTAAGTCATTCCATACAGAAAAATAGTGTAAGCAATCACTTTGAAATATTATCCTAACGAGGGACAAGTTTGGGAGCATTACTTCTATCGATTATATGTTGCATATCAAATGCAATATGGATTTCAATCCTCCTCACAGGGGCAACAATACACTGGTGAACAGTCACTTCAATTCATGGAAATAAGTGGGACTTCCATGAATTGGTTGTACTACTAATTAGTTGCATAACTATGAGTTAAATGTGTTTTTCATTTTGGGCTAATAGCAAAATACAGCTACTTTTTCACAGTTGTATGATTCTTGAACCTTTGTATTCTTTGAGATTTATGATGATGATATAATTTTAAAAATGCACTCACATTGAAATCATTTGATGAAATGGGTTGATTCCTCTTATTGGATTTGTTGGTGTCCTCTGGGATTTGATCAATGGATTAAGTTTGATTTCTCTCATATTTATGTGCTTCGAAATTTCAATCAGGCTCGTACACATGTATTTATGATTGTTATTTGAATTTGTGTGTGGATTGACTCATCATCATTATTCAAGAAAATCATTTCAATCAAAATTATCATGTGGTTGGTAAGGAGGGAGAGTTTCACTCCTGTTGTAACTATGGGTTTTGGACGGTTAACCTATTTCCTTATCTTAGAGGAAGACAAGCTCTCATCCAATCATATGTAGGTTAACCTATTTCCTTAACTTAGAGGAAGATGAGTTCTTAGCCAATCATATGTAGATTTAGGTCTTATTCCAAAATCAAAAGAACATTTGGAGTCCCCTACATTATCACGTACCTAATATTCTCTATTCTTCATCATTGTAAACTAAGTAGAAATCATGCAATATCAAGTATCCCGTAAATTTAATTAGATACATAAAACCAAAATACTATATCTAGTTACAGTTTTACCAATCAATATTATATATTTTTCAAATTCTTTTTAACATAAAATACAAAATAATTTAATTTAATAATTACATAATTTAAAATGTATTTTTTTATATTTTGATTAACATCTAAAAAAATATTTAATTAATTCTTCTCAACAATCATCATCCCCTCGCTACATAATTGGAGACTCTCATCATCCTCTTGAAACTAGAATACAATAAAACTCTCATAGCTAATCAATTAAATAATCATCTTTATTAAATTCTCTTTATTTACCATCAATTATCATCATCCCTTTGTTAATTTTTTTCAAAAAAGATAAATATGTTTCTATTTATATCACCAAATTTATTGTACATTTTCTTTGGTTAAACTTTAAGAAATCATATAGGTTAGAAATAGATTTTACTAGATGTGTACTTGTGACATTAATTGTGATTGAGTTGTCATATTGTGCAAGCTTAATATGAGCATAAGAAAAACTTGGAGAGTGAGTAGTGTCACTCTTAAAAGTGTCATTAGTGGGAGAAAATGAGAATATAAATATGCATTTTTTAGAGTGGATGTTTTACCCAATATAAAGGTTTTTACAATCACTAACCTAATCTCTCTCAGAGGAGAGGTTTATGATTGAATTTGTAGCTGATTCCATTTCCCATGGAAGTCCTTGTTGAGAAAGGCATCATTGTAGCTCTGTGAAGGAATGAGAGAGATAATTGGTGGAGGGAGAGGGAGAATACATGGTTTGCCAATTTGTGCTCGCAATGGTGCATGAGCTTTGACATGGAGAGCAACATGTAGTTAAACAAAAGTTGGCATCCTTGCATGTTGGCGCTATGTGCATTTTAATTGGAAGGTCGAAAGAAAAATGTGTGTACAACAATCTTAAACTTGCACGGAATGCATGTGAGCGGTGGTTGAGAGGGAAATTTCTAGTTGTTGAAGAGAATATCAAAGCATGGTAGATGGTGCATGGTGTATTCACAAGTTAAAAGGAGAGCACAAAGTGGAGGTTATGGTTGTAGACACTGAGGATATATTGTGGAGAAACATGTTGGTAGTGTCTCCCATGGTGAGTGTTATTATTTTCCTTGCAGAATAAATCTCTTTTGTTCACATTTGTGATAAGTTCTTTGCATGATTGTCATATCTGAGAGGGCTAGTATTGTGGTTGTATATGCAATGGAGAGACAAAGTTTTTTATTGTCCGGTAGAAATCATTATGAACGGGTGGAATATAGATATTTTAGAGAAAATATAATGAGAATGCAATTGTGTAATCGAAGGGACAAGGATTTTCAATGATGTGTATGGAAAACTCATTGGATATTTCATGTTGCAAAATATAATTTGCATTGATCTTGTATTAAGATAAGAACAAGAAATAAAATTTAAGATAACATATATTTCTTGCACCAACTCATGTTTGGAGTAACTATGAAGTGTTGTTGCATAATGTGAAGAGTATATGACTATAAGACCTAGTTTGGCATGCATAACCCTTGAATTTTTGGTCGTGTAGGGTGTGTTTGTAAGTACGTTGAGGCATAATGGTTTCCCTATGATCATAAACAAGAAGTAGGCATGGCGGTGAAGATGTGTATTTCCTGAAACATGTAATATTGGATAGTATTGTTCTTCTTGTGCTCTAGGTAAGTTCATTTAATTACCATCATTATTTTAGTGTCTATCAACTCTAGGTGACTACTACTTGATAATGATGTGAAGGAGATGTTATGGGAGCTCAACTTGAAATGTATGAGATGACAAATTCACAACAAGTAATCGATATGGGGAAGTGTTATAAATAACTCTTGTTTTTTGTTGTTGTGTTGATCTTTCCACTTGGGTGGACAAAAACCAATCACTTAGCTACCTTTTCAATCCAGCAAAGTAGTACAATCAAACATTAGTTGGTTAGAGGGCCAACCATGAAGTAAACAAAGAAACAAAAAAGAAGAAAATGTAACAAAACTAAGCATGCATGAGATACAACTAGAAACTAAAAATAGGAACAAGAAATGGTTACCAACAGATAGGCTTTTGATTGATAACACCTTGGAGAAATATAGGGACTTATGAGTCCCCTCTTTATCCTTGGGAGGGCCCTTTAGGTCCCAAATATAGAGCTCATGCTCTTCTAACAATGAAATGATAATGGTGAAGAATTACTTTCCACAATTCTCAAGAGGTGAGAAGAATGACAGTTGCTATGGATGCTCGAAATATTCTATGAGTAATATGGATTCTCAAGAAGCAATTCCAACAACATAAAAATACATTAAAACTCTTTCTTTTTTGTATACCTCAAGCTTGTATTTATATGACTCATACAATATTTTACAAAACTAGTATGTAGTGTGAATAGGGGCCCTTATGGAGGTATCTCATAGTCCTTAAATGGCCCCACAACTAGATTTTGACCTGATTTGGGCATCTTTCCATGGTACACCTGAGCTGGAAGAGGGTGATGCCCAACCAAAATAATAAATGTGACGTTTTTTCATATGCACTAGTTTATTTGAGGATAGTCGTGCAGTCCACGCAATTTGCATTGATTTAGCAGTGTTTTTTCATGAAATTATGCATAGGAAGGCATTTTGGGAGACTGCGTAGAAATTTAAGGAACCATTTGTATAGTTTTGTGACTTATTAATGAATCATGTTAATGTTGGAGGTATCGTTTTTGGTGTGTTGCACTAGTAATTTCTTCGACCATTACTTGTATTGTTGTGAGTGATTTTTTGATGATAACACTTATGTATTTGTCACATGAGTTGTGACTGAGCTGACATATTGTGAAAGTTTAGTATGTTCTTTGTAACAATTTAGTAATATTTTGTATTATTGCTAAGAGTAGCATGAGAAAACCTTGGGGAGTGAGAAGTGCAATTGGGAAAGTTCCACTCAATATTTTGTATTTAAATACATCCTCATGTATCATTACATGGAGCACACGAGAATATAAAGATGCACCTAAGAGTGTGGATTTTTTACCATGTATAGGATTTTTTACTACTATAACCCCAATATCCCATTGTTGTATTGTTGGTTCTCTTATTTATTTATTTATGTGTTGTTTAAAGGATTAGTTATTTACTACAACTATTTTAGACAGTACTAGATCTATCATGGAATTGATCTATCTTAAGAGGGATTTTGTGGATTGTGGTTGCAGGGTATTCCCTTGCTTATGGAATCATTATTGAGAAGGACATAATTCTAACTTTGTGAAGGCATGAGAGAGACATCTGGTGGAGGTTTTTGTGAGTTGGGGACTTTTCTTGTGGGAGTAGTGTGCATTTTAATTCATAGGTGGCACGAAAAATGTCTATATTATGGTGTCAAAGTTGCATGGAATGTGCATGAGTAGTTGTTGAGAGTGAAGTTTCAAGTTGTTGTAAAGAAGGTCACAACATGGTACATGGTGCGTAGTGCTTGTTCACATGGTGTGTTTGCAAGTTGCAAGGACAACATGAAGTGGATTTCATGGTTGTAGTTGAGATAGAATGTGGAGAATTATGTTAGGATTTTTTCCCATGGTGAGTGTTATTACTTTCCTTGTTGAATAAATATTGTTTGTTGACAATTGTGATAAGTTGGTTGCATGATTTTCATATTTGAGAATGTCAGTGATATGAACCCAAGGGGATATACATGAGGTTAAATGCATATGTAATAGGGTAAATATATATGTAATGGGTCAGCCTATTAAAAATCCCACATGTGGAATGAGTGAGAATATGTATATAGAGAGGCTAATATAGTCATTATAGAGACATGAACATATGATTTATTATGTGGTTGTACTTGGATTATTTGGAGATTCTCATTTTTTTTAAATTTGTCTATATCATATATTTTGGAATTATTCTCTATGATCATATCTTACGTAAATTGTGTGTATTCTAGTTTATTATGATATTTTAAGGATTTGATACATAACATTAGGTATTAGAGTGGATGGTACTCGGTTTGGCTCCTTCAAACGTGACATCTTACCATTTTCACTATACTTTCTCTTTCATGAAGTTTCAGGGAAAAAATATTTTAGGGTACATAGAGGACATACTAAAGTACCTTATGTCAAAATATCAGGTCCTATTTTTTTATTCTTTCGGATTTATATGTTATGGAGCTTAGGGTTTTTGGCTAGTCTTACAATTAGTATCAAACAATTGATCTTAGTAAAATATGCCTATTTGAAGCTAAGAAGCTCCAAATTTAGTGCTACTAGTGGTATTGGAAAGAACATGAACCAAAGTGTTTTAGGTCCAAATTTTGGAGTTAGATTTGCAAAATTGGATGTGTGGCATACCATACAAGGTCTCTCTCATGAAAGGTGCCAAAATCAACAAGTTTGAGAAATTCATCTTAACTTTACTTGGCATATCGGAATTTAGTGAAACCTATGGAATTGCAAAGAAGACATATCAAAGTATTATAGTCCAAAATTTTAGACTTATAGTTTTATTAATTTCAAAGTTACACTTGGACCAAGGTTGGATAGAAAGATAATATCCAAATTAGGGTTTTAAATGGTATGTTAACTTGAAATTGGCATAAATTTTGGCTAGGATATCTGATTGAGGTGATTCAAAATCCATTGGAAAGAGGAAACATAGTATAATATATTGTGAAAAGGATCATTAACTATTTGAGATCGTTATTTTTAAATAGTGAGACTAGAAGTTGATATTATTGGTTAGACATCAATAAAGAATCAATCATAATACCTACATTTAGTGGATATTAAGCTGAAATTGATATTATGGAATGGTTGAGAATAAGGTTATCATATATGGATTCTGAAAATCCACACCATCTTACAAACATGAATTTGAAGTTGAGAAAAGTAGCCTGCTATGTGAGCCATACCTTTAGGTGAAATCCACTTTCAAACCAAGAACATTACTCAAGAGACCATAAAGACGTAGTAGCTAGTGAATCTATGAAAAAAATTGTCCTTATAGATCCACCCCACAAGAAGACAAAGATATTAGTTTGTATTTGTTCCATATGATGCAATATCTTTGCCATTGTTAGTATTGTATTTGATCCAGTCATTAATGTGCACATTGATCGAGATTATGAGGCCAAAATTCGAGAACAAGAGGCCAAATGGGAACCTACAAAACTCATTGATAAAGAGAATTCACCCTATTCTCAAGCGTCCCCAAAATAATTATTAAAAAAACAAGACCTAAGGGCCCAGAGTCAAGTTTCAAATGCTCGAGCACTTATCGGGAGCATAAAAGGAGCTAATCATGTCCAAAATAGCCTTAAGCCCTTGTCCAAATGGAATCAAATAATAAAAACAATGCTTAAGGGGAAATTGTTGGTGAAGGTGCAAGATAAATCATATGATGGCAGTAAGTGAGTCTAATCAATGGTTGGGGATGTATGTCTCACCAGAAAGGTGTTTGAGAGTTAATGAAGTATTGGGGTGTGAGGACAATTTTAAGGAGATATGTGGTGAAGATTGAATGGTGTCGCATGGTAGGATAGGGAAAAGTAAAACCACTCCCCTAGGTTTCATATCCACCAACTCATCATGTATTTTTCCATCCATGTAGTGCCACCTAGATCCAATGCAGCAGTTCACCTAGACACTGAGGAAGCTAATAAAAACCTTACACATAAATGATGCATATATTGGGCCCTTTAGAGATCTCCACTTGTGCAAAGAGGACCCCACTAAAACAATATTCTCCATATCGCACACAAATACACATGTGTCGAGTCTCGTAGGACACCTTGGTACTAACATGGGCCAATACCAACCTTCCATGTGTCCATGGGCCCATGGTGACGTCAACATGACATCATCCAAATTTCACGTGTTTTCCCTAAACTTTAATGTTAGGATATTTAGACACTTAGGAGTTAGTTAAGATCAACTTGGTCTAATGTGTCGTTAGGTAAAAGTGTGTTTCTTAGTGTGTTTCTCTAGTATGAATTAGTATGCATTTGTAGTTAGGAAATGTGACGGTCACAATATGTTCCCGACGTAGAGTGATCTGATAGTTCGTATTCTCCTCAATATTAACAGCTACATTGGTCAGTGTCTTAACACCTTATTGGTCCATGATCTTTATTTAAAGAGCATGGAGGGTTATTTTGCAATGATCTATTGTGAGAAACTCTCTTGTAAATCTCTTTGTAATATTTTTCTTTTTCATTAATAAATTGCTCCAAGTGGCCACATTGGTTGGAGCCATGGATGTTTCCTTGTAGGGTTTTTACCACGTCGAAACATCAGTGTGTTGATATTTGATATGGTTGTGTCAGTGGTTATTCAAGGTTTTTGTACTCTATTAGAATACCTGTGTTTTTTAACATGGTATCAGAGCTCATTTAAATACCTTCTCTCATTGTAGATCGAGATCATGAAGTTGTGTTGCCTCATATCTAGTTTTTTTTTTTCATTTTTGTACATTTTTGGGCTAAGAGGACCATTCCATTGCATCAGGAGCACTCATTTCAATTAGAAACATTTTTCGTTTCAGTCGAAAAGGTTTTTATTTGCCCAATATATGACCATTTCAATCATATCCATAGGTATAAAGCTTGAATACGCCCTTTTAAATTTTTGCAGATTATTATTTCAGTTTTATTTCGATTTTCTATTTTTTATTTCCAGGTTTCTACTCTTTTGGATTTGTGTATGCTCTTTTCCCCACACCTTGTGTAATCTCAAAAAATCATAAACATATCAAAAAGGGTTTTCATGTTTGTGTATGATTTTTACTGTATCCTCTATATGATCTCGATAAATCATAAATGGAGGGAAATTTGCATATTCTGAGTAAACAAACTAAGATATAACCCTTGTTTTTGTCGAGAAGAGAATTTTTTTCTTGTGTAAAAAGAGTTTTTAATGAGAATTCTCTCCAAGGTCTTCAACAACAACAACAACAACATTCCTCCTTCTAAACAATATAATATGTTTTGTACTAGCTCACTTGGTTAAAAGTTACTTTACTTATTAAGAGGTCTTGAGTTCAAGTCTCTATTTTGTTACTTTTTTTGAAAAAATTAATGCATTGATTGTAATGTGCATTTCACTCAAGTTATAAAAGTGAATCACTATTAAATAACTTTAAATATTTTATTTTAAGTTATTTTTTGCATGCATATTTTATTTATAAAGTAACTCCATTGTAAAAGTGATTCTCACTTATTTTATAAAGGTGAGACACTTCATAAGTAACTTATTTAAAAGTGAGATTATAGGAACAGTTAGGAGGAGTATCACCATGTGGACCAACTTCTATTTTCCACATGGCTCTTTGGTTATCGTTTATGCCTTTTTTTTCAAAAGGGCATAACTTTCACATTCGAAGTCTGTTTTCAGTGCCATTTTTTTTAACAACCTAATTTTTCGATATCTTTCCATCCAAACCATCAGTTTTAGTTTTTAAATCCATATTATTTTCATATTTAATATGGTTTCTTCCAGTGATCATTTGCTTACCAGCACCAACTACTTCCAATGGAAATCCCATATGAAGGATTTATTAAGAAGTAAAGGATTGTACCAGATTACCATGGGGAAAGAACTAGAACCTACTAATGATGAAAAGAAAATCAAATGGTAAAATAGGAATTATGAAGCACATGGACTAATTGGAATTTCCATCTCTCCTTATTTAAGGTTTCACCTTCAAGGAATTGATGACCCTGATGAAGCTTGGGAAAAGTTTGAATCTGTGTTTGGTAAACAAAATATTATTCAATCCTACCAGATAGAAAATTAGATAACAAATTTAAGTCCAAATGATTTTTCTTTCATTCAAGACTACTTATCTAAGTTCAAAACACTTAGAGTTTTATGTGTAGAATGTAACATAAATCTGGAAGAAGAGCATTGGATATATGTTATTATTGTTAAGCTTAGTAGTGCATATTCAATGTTTGTATCTACCTTCTATGCCACCAGAGAATATCTAGGGAATGATTATAAAAATCCCTCTCTTGAGTCCTATTGTGATGCTTTGATTAGAGAGAAAGATAATCTTGTGCAACTTGGAGTGATCAGCATTGAAGGTACCTCCACCAAATCCTTAGTATCCCAACAGAGAGATGAATCCAAAAATCCCAAGAAGAAACATACTCGCCACAACAACAAGCAAAAGAAGGGTCCCAAACCCATTCACCCACCTTCCTCTCTTAATGGTGACAAAGGAGAAAAATCCAAAAGTAAGAAGATTGACAGGCATTGCAACTTTTGTGGGAAATATGGTCATGATGAGTCCAAATGTTTTAAGAAGATGGCAGATTTAGAAGTAGTGATGAATAAGCTCAACATAAATATTGATTCTTCTTCTTCTTCTTCTTCTTCTTCTCATGGATACACACTGTCTGCTTCTAGTTTCTCCTTCAATGAAACTTCTTATTCTTCTTGTTATGAGTGGCTTATTTATTATGGAGCATCTTATCATATGGATAAGGATAAATTCATATTCTCTACTCTAAATGAATGTAACACCAAGAAAATATTTGTTATCGATGATAGATCTCTTAGTGTTGTAGGTTCTGGAATAATTCATGTAGATAATGGTGATTTTAATGATGTATTATGTGTTCCAAGTCTTTCCTGCAACATTTTATCACTATATCAAATCACTCATTCAAGTGAAGATAAAATCGTAGATTTTTCACCTCACCGAGTTTTAATCAAGGACATAAAAGATCCTCAGCATGTACTTGCAACTAGAATTGTTGACGATACTACCAGGTTGTACAAGTTTGACAACTTTGGGTCATCATTTTTTCTATTAGTTTGTTTTTCTCATAGTGATGACTTGAACCAAATTTGGCATGAGTGGTTTGGTCATCTAAACTATCGCTCATTGTAGAAACTATGTAATCAAAAAATGGTGATTGTTCTTCCTATAGTTTCATGCAGAGATGGTGTTTGTGTCAGTTTTGTTCTTGACAGACATCATCGAGACAATTTTGACAAACCTGCCTCTTGGCATGCCTCAGCCCCTTTGCATCTTGTTCACAGTGACTTGTGTGGTCCACTTTATTCTCCTTCTTTTTTTGGGTGCAAGTATTTCTTAACTTTCATTGATGACTTTTCCAGACGCACTTGGGTTTACTTCTTAAAAATTAAGAAAGGAGTTTTTGACAAGTTTATGGCTTGCAAGGCCCTTCTAGAAAAACAATCTAGACATCAAATTCAAAGGTTAAGAACAGGTAATGGAGGTGAATATGTGAACAATCAATTTACAAGTTATTGCACTGCACAGGGCATCCAAATGCAACACATTGTTCCATATACACCACAACAAAATGGTGTTGTTGAAAGAAAGAACTGCACTTTAAAAGAAATGGCTAATTGTGTGATCCAATATAATGGATTAAGTCTAAAGTATTGGGCGGAATCCATTAATTGTGAAAATTACATAGTAAATTGCACTCCCACAAAATCTCTTAAAAATATAACACCAGAAGAAGCATGGAATAAAATTAAGCCAAATGTAAGTCACTTTCATGTATTTGGAAATGTAGCATGAGCTCACATTCCTTATGAGAAAAGGAAATCATTGTAGCATAAAAGTGAGAAGTGTATATTTGTTGGTTATTTTGAAGATGTCAAAGGTTACAGACCTATTCAACCACATTGTAATGAAATTATTAGTAGAAGAGATGTTAAATTTGATGAAAATATCTTGGCTCGTGAGCCTAATTTAGCATTTGTTCCTTCTTCAGCCTGCAAGCCATCTTCGATGTTTTTCCATCTACTATTCCTATTCTAGTTTCTTCTTCTTCTTCTTTAAATGATGATAGTGAGGATGGAAATCGACCTCTACATTGTCACCTTCCTCCAAATGAGTCTATTGAACATGAACATGAACCAACACCATCGCTTCCTAGATGGGTCCATTCAACATGAGAAGTAGTTGATGATCTTTTCGGTGATCCTTCAAATCAGCAGCAGACACGTTCATAGTTCCAGAAAGCCTTCTCTTTTGGCTCAAGTTTCATAAACTCATGATCCAGAGACATTTGCAGAAGCTTTAGGTCATCCATATTGGGATAGAGTAATGAATGAAGAGTATCATTCTTTAATGGAAAATGATACTTGGAATCTTGTACCTCTTCTAAAAGGAAGAAAACGTGTCAAATGTAAATGGGTCTAAAAAACTAAGTAAGCATCAGATAGAAGTGTTGAAAGACAAAAGGCTCAGTTAGTCGCCAAAGGATTTTCCCATGTTGAATAAATTTACTTAAATGAAACCTTTTCTCCTATAGACAAATTAATTCCATATACCTTGTTCTTTCCCTTGTTACCTCACATAAATGGGAGATCCATCAGATGGATGTCAAATCCGCCTTCTTGCATGGGGATTTGATGAAGAAATCTTCTTGGAAAAACCTCCTGGATATGTCCAAAATGACTCTATCTTTTTTTATCACCATGATAAATCTCTTTACGGTATTAATAAATGTCATTGAGATTGGTATGTCAAAATGGATAGATTTCTTCTTGACATTGGCTTTTCTAGATTCCATTTTGATCATAATTTCTATACCAATAAAGTATGAATCCATCTCATAATCTTTTTTCTTTATGTTGATGACCTTATCCTCATTAGTAGTGACCCAATACTTTTGAACCATGTGAAAACCATCCTTAAGAAGAAATTTGAAATGATAGACTCGGGCTTTTTTCACTTTTTCCTTTTCCTCAAAGTTTTGAAAACCCAGGAAGGAATTTTTCTTTCCCAGTCTAAGTATGTTTGTGACGTTATTCATTGATTTCACATGGAAGATTGTAAACCAACCCCTTCTCCCTTCCATTTTGGAATCAAACTTGTTTCCACTTGTACTTATCTCGAATTTAATTACACTTAGTATTGTCAGTTAGTTGGTAGCATCTTGTGATTGACGCATACACATCSWGATATTTCCTTTGTTGTTGGTATGGTTGCCTGGTATTTGCAAGCACCCCATGAAAGCCATTGGAAAGTASTTAAAATAATAATGTGATACGTCTGGGGTACATTTCAGTTCGGGATACATTACAGCTCAGGGGGGACTCCTTTATTGGTTGGTTTCATTGATTCAGATTAAGTTGGTGACCCTGATGATCGAAATTCTACWGCAGGTTAAGTTTTCATCCTTGGTTTAGGACCCGTCACTTGGGCCTGTAAGAAACAACAAGAAATGTCTCTTTCTTCAGCATAAGTATAGTACCAAGTAGTAGTTAATGCAAGTCAAGGATCCTTGTGGCTTCGATAGATCMTTTTAGATTTTGGATTCTAGTAGCAGCATTTGACCATCCTTTGGTGTGATAATCAGAGTTCCATCAAGCTCACCAAAGACCCAATTCATCATCAACACAATAAACACATCGAACTACACATGCACTTCATCAAAAATATTGTTCATGATAAATTTATTGAAGTTCTCTTTTTCCCTACAAAAGATCAAGTTGCATAAATTTTCACAAAGTCTCTTACAGAAGCGAAGTTTTCCAAACATCAATCTATGTTAGGAGTTCAGGAAGTTTTCATTAAGGGGGGATAGTATTTAATTCCTTCTTCCTTCTCATATTTTGTCACCTTTGTAAATCCTTCAATCTTATCCCAAGTTGTTCTTAAGGGGGGATGTTAGGATATTTAAACACTTAGGAGTTAGTTAAGATCAACTTGGTCTAATGTGTCGCTAGCAAAAAGTGTGTTTCTTTAGTATGCATTAGTATGCATTTGTAGTTAGGAAATCCAACTGTCATGATATGTTCCCAAAATAGACTGATATGATGGTTCATATTCTCCTCAATATTAATGGCTACATTGATTTGTCGCTTAACACCCGATTGGTCCATGATCTCTATTTAAAGAGCATGGAGGGTCATTTGTCGATGATCAATTGTCATAAAATCTCTTGTAAATATCTATGTAATATTTTTCTTTTGCATTAACAAATTTCTCCAAGTGGCCATGTTGGCTAGGGTCATGGATGTTTCCCCATAGGGGTTTTACCACGTCAAAACATCGGTTCGTTGATATTTTATCTAGTTGTGTGAGTGGTTGTTAAATATTTTTGTCCTCTATTGGAATACATGTGTTTTCAAACATTTAAAAGGATCTAAACCATTGGTAAAATGACTTATGTTTCGAACAGGGCCATAAGGGAGAATGTCTCAGAAGAGTGGGGGATCCATTGACATCCTTCCAAATCATTTGGAAAATATGTGACACATAACAAATATCTAGCATCATTTTTTCCTCCCTTCACTCATCATCATATACCTTTGTGTAGTCATCATAGGACAACAATCATTGCCTCAACATGTCCATTCACGCATGCCCCAGATCTCAATAGATCAGGCTAGGTATGACCATTCACTTTGTTCTGTTAGTTGTCTCGCCAGGCATGTGTCGGGATCCTATAATAAAAAAACAGGTATATCAAGGTAAAACCAATTTGTGACTAGTCTAGTTTCCATTGATAAGCTATCTTGATGCCTAATATATCAGATGATGATCCACCTGTGAAAACCCCATTCAAATGAGGGAATTATTAGCCATCCTGGCTACAGATGTTGGTAGAACATGTTCTACACTTTAATATGGGAAGAATGTCCTTCTTGGGTATCATTAGTGCAATGTGGAAATCAAAAGGAAATTCAAGAATCTACTAGAGCGTCCATTTGTATTAATTGGCCAGCCAGAGGAAACATCTTGAGGAAGGAGATCAGAGGATTTGGTCTTGGGTGATCTACGTTAAGAAGAGTTGGGAGATGAGAGGAAGATGTTGGACATTCTTCCAACTATCCTGGACCCAAATCATTCCATGGTATAATGGGTCTAGCACTACAGGTAGGGGTTTGATTGATCCATCCAAGAAGTTCCAAACTAGAGCTCAATTGTACAAAGATATCACTCCCCACAATAATGTCAATGTGTCATCTTTGGGGGTAAAAATCTATTTTTACCTAGTGAAACCAAGTGAAAATCAATTTGAAAGCTAAAAGAAGTTAAAATGGCAGAGGTAGTATCAAGATTCTGATAAGAAGAAACCATTTTCAAGAAGCAGTATTGGTCCAAGCAAGAGGTTTTCTCTCAAGAAGAAGAATCTATAAATCAATGGAAGGATATCATTTTTTAGGTTCCGCACTTTGGGGGATTTAATAATTTCTTATAACCATGGTTTTCTGACCAAGATCCCCTCAGACATAGATAGATTTTCAAGACTACATGATTTAAGAGATTCATCCCTTGTGTTATGATATAGTATGTGCTTCTTTTATGTGTATGTCTTATCATAAAAATCATCCCTCTCATCTCATGGCTTATTGTATCATATCTACATTAATAAAATCTTGAGCAACAAGTTTTATGACAAGTTCGGTGTAACTGTGAGTTGTCTATCTTATAATACTGAAGTGATTTCCTTTGAATGTATGACCACTTCTTATCATTTTTTCCTGTATTTAATGATGTTCGTAGGTTACCTCCATGGATTTAAATATATGAAAATGTTTATTGTTTGATGCATGATTCAATTATCTAAAATAGTTGTTATAACTTTTGAATTCTTAATTGCTCAACATGTTATTCTTTCCATAAACAGTGAGATTCACCTTAAATATGCCTCACATGTTTATTTTGTATTTCTTCGAAATCCATCTCCTCCCAACTTAAACTCAAATTGTGCGAAGAAATTGTGGACAAATGCCTCTTGAGTTAGAATGTTTTGATATTTGGTATGGGATTGTTTGAGGGATGAGAGTTCTATAAGAGAGAGAGAGAGAGAGAAACTTATACATAATTTTGCATAATTTCTATTGTTGCAAGCATGGATTTAAGGCTCACTCTGAGTCGTATCCCCTTTTATGCCTCGCCATCATTCCATTGACATCCTGGAACATCTTGAGGGACAAAATCTGAAATGGCATCATTGTCAGGGAACAAAATTTGAAGATATATGTCATTGAGGATACAACATTGCAAGATCTAATACTTGAGGGTGAATGATTTTTGGGCACCTGGTTGTTAATTATTTCACATGGAGACTAAACAGAAAGAAGATATGGAATCTAATAGAATATATACCAGAACAAACCTAGATCTTAAGCCTAATCCAGTATACTCATATCCAGAGAAGCTCATGACCTAGAGAAATCTCTGAGAACGCCAGATCCCTCCATCTTCAGGTAACCCTAATCTAGAAGCATCTCCTTCTGTTGTTCATAGAGATAGAAAATTTTTTGAGTTAGTTGATATACCCATTGATTTTAATTCTGCTACCAAGCTTCTTACCAAACCCCTAATATATATAGACAATTTTCCCCTAGGATTTGTCAAGAAGTGAGCTCTTCCTTCAAACCTTTTCTGAAAAAACATGTTAACCCTCCATCTATTGAAGCCCATAATCACATCTTGAAAAACCTTATTGCCAATTTAGGAGGAGGAATATTTGGGGGGAATCAACCTCCCCCACCACCTTTAAACCCTTGGTGCATGGCTCGATTTTTCCCTTTGAATATTCCTGCCCATGTTCATGACCTCCTTGAAAATTACTTGAAGTTGTTACCCAAGTACAATGGTGAACGATCTCTATCTATTGAAGAACACCTAGCATCCTTCCAGGATTTCGCTCACAACTTGTTCATGGAGCATGGAAATTTTTTCATCAATTTGTTTGTTCAAACTCTTGACAGCGATGTTCATAAATGGTTTAGAGAACTCCCTACAACCTCCATTCATAGCTAGAGGGATATTGATTATGCATTCACGAAGAAGTGGGGGGGGAAGAGGGAAAACCTATATTACCCGACTGAGTTTGGATCCCTCAAGAGAATGAAAATGAATATGTTGTTGACTTCAAAAAGAGATTCAACGAGATTTATAACAAGATTCCTAGAGACATAAATCCTTTGCAGCAAGCATCCAAGGTCACATATGATGGGGATTTTGATGAAAAAATTCCCATGGTATTAAGAGAGAGGAGAGCTCCCACTCCGCTAATAATGCAAGATGATGAAATTGATATTGAAGGAAATATGATTTCAATGTGAAAAATGAAGCAAAAATCTAATCAAGAAGATAAAAAGAGAGTTAAATAAGATTGTGATCCTATTGATCCAACCAAAGATTCCCATGAAGCCTGAATGGATGAGATGTCTAGACTAATCAAAAGTTTGACAAATAATATGTCTATATTTGAGATAGAGAATGGTAATGCAAACAAGGTTCCTCAAGAAGGAGGGTTGAGGAACCCTAACCAGTTTAGAAGGCCTTTCAATCGCCAACTCATGAAGAGAGAAAGAAGAAATGATGAAAATCCTATCCAACCTCCCATGAGAGCCAATAATAAAAACAATCTGGTTGAGGAAGAAACAAATGAAGGATGTGATGATAACCCAAAATAAATGCACCATGAAGGATGTGATGATAACCCAAAATAAATGCACCGTTTGCAAGTGGAGAATAATTCCATGCATCTAACACAAGATGATTATGAATATTCTCAACACTAGGGAGAAAACCCCCAAAGGTGAATCCAACAAAGAATCCCTATCCTCCATTCAATACAAGATGTTTGTTGATGTGTTGCATGATGAGATGCACAAGAAATATGATCCCAGACCTAGACAAAAGGTAGTTAACCAGGATAGACAACCCCAACTTAAAAGTTTTATACCAAGTATTTATATGGATAAATACAAAGAACTAAAAAATGTTATCAAGACTAAAGAAGATGAAGAATCTTCAAAGATAACAGAAAAAGAGGTAAAGGAATTTAAGGAATTAGTTCCACCCTTTAGCATCAAGAAAGAGATTTCTAAAATCAATATCCATGTCTCGCTGGTAGAGATGGATAAAAACACATCATACCAAAAGAAGATTGAAAATATCATACAGGGGAATCATCAATTCCTCATGACACTATGAATTTGCAAAATGAGTCTCCCACTATAGCTTTTGTTCCTCACATTGATGATAAGGAAGAGTTTGTTGCACCTTTCTATGTGACCTTAAACATCCATGACAAGATGATGCATAATTGTATGCTTTGATTCTGGAGCATCTCATAATCTCATGACAAAAGTGGTAATGGAGAAGTTGGGGTCATAAATAACCAAGCCCTACCATTACCTCTATTCTTTTGATGCCAGAAAAGTGAAATGTGATGGGCTCATCAAAGACATGGCGGTCACTTTGGCTCAACTACCTATGAAGAGTATTATGATGGATGTCGTGGTGGCTTATGTACCTGAAAATTATGGGATGTTGCTATCCAGAAAATGGGAAAAAAGAACTGCGTTGTACAATGTAGATGGACATGACTTATGTTATTGTACCATTTTTTGGAAGAGAGAATAGTAGATTACACAGAGAAACAAAAATTTCTTATGTGGTTAGTGATCAAAACAACTTTGTAAATCACCCCATATATGTTGTTGATTAAGACCTAGGTTGTTGCATCCTCACATTCAATGAAGAATATAAAGAGGTGTTGACTATTGTAAGCCATGTTGTAAGCCCTTCCCAAGAATCCCATGACATAAGGAAAATATACTTTGATAGGGAATATTCAAAAGAACAAGCAGAGTCTGATAACATAAGAAGGATGATCGACCAACTAATTAATTTTCAACGGTTGAATTTTTGCAATATTGAATGCTGCAAATATTTTCTACCCTGTACATAAATAAATATTTTCCATTCATGTTATGTATTTTTTAATTTTATTTCATTCACCATATTTTACACAAGCAAGAAGTTAGGGTTTTGACTTTAAGTTGTTGAGAAATTTTGTTTCACCTCTCAGATCAGTTTTTTAGGTGCACAGGGAATATTTTATTTTAATGAAAACTCTATAACACAACAGAAGAAGGCACTTGGTCTATAGTTATCAGTAGACCACAGGGGTATGTTTTCCCTACTGGAATTGATGTTAGTATTGGATTTGCTCAAGTCATTAGTGTGCACATTGATCAAGATTATGAGGACAAAATTCAAGAACAAGAGGCCAAAGGGGAACCTATAGAGCTCATTTCTCTAGATAAGTCAACATGTTCTCAAGCGTCCCCAAAATAATTATCAGAAAAATAGGCCCTAAGGGCCCAGGGCTAAGTTTCAAATGCTCGGGTACTTATCGGGATCATAAAAGGAGATAATTGCATCCAAAATAGGATTAATCCCTCATCCAAATGGAATCAAATCATAAAACCAAAGCTTAAGGGGAAAGAACTAGTGAAGGTGCGGGCTAAATCATCTGATGACAACAAGTGAGCCTAATCAACTTCTAGGGATATATATTTCACTGGAAATATGTCCAAAAGTTAATGCACCATTGGGGTGTGACAACAGTTTTAAGGAGCTACTTGGTGAAGAGTGGATGGCATCACATGGTAGGATACTAAAAAGAAAAACCACTCCCCTAGGGTCACGATAGTGGTATTCTGGTTAGACCTTGTCAGGTTGCATATCTTCCAACTCATCGCATATGTGTCCATCCATACATCGCCACTTGGATCCAATGCAATAGTCCACTTGGGCACTGATAAAGTCTATAAACTCCTGACACATAAATTATTCATATATTGGGCCCATCAAAGATTTCCACATGTGCAAATAGGACCCCACTAAAACTACGGTCGCCACACCTCATGAAAATACATATGTGTCGAGTCCCAGAGGACACCTTAGCACTGACATGGGCCAATACCAAGTTTCCACGTGTCCACGGGCCCATTGTGATGTCGAAATGACATCATCCAAATTTCACGTGCTTTCCCCAAACTTTAAAAGGATCTGAACCATTAGGAAAAGGATGTGTGTTTTGAACAGGGGCACGAGGGAGAATGTATTGGGTGAGTGGGGGATTCACTGACATCCTGTCAATTCAATTGGAAATGATGTGACACATTACAGGATATCTAGCATCACATTTTCCTCCCTTCACTCATCAAAATATCCTTTCCCGCAGTTGTTAGAGGAAAACAATCATCACCTCAACATGCCCATTCATACATGCCCTGGATCTCAACAGATTAGGCTAGGTATGACCAGTCACTTCGTTCCATTAGTTTTCTCTCCAGACACGTGCCAGGCTTCTATAAGACAAAAACTAGGGATACCAATGTAAAACCAATCTGCTACTACTTTAGTTTATGTTGATAAGCTATCTTGATGCCTAATATAGCAAACGATGATCCACTGTGAAAACCACTTTCACAAGAGGGAATTATCAGCCATCTTGGTTACAAATGTTGGTAGGAAGTGTTCTACACTTTTCTATGTGAAGAATTTTCTTCTCATGTATCATTAGTGAAATGTCCATATTCCAAGACAAATCGTATGAAATGGTACCTCAGTTGTATATGCTTATTATTCAAATGGAATGTTGATTTCTTTGCAAGATTAATGGCACTCTTGTTGTCAAATTACAACCTGTTATTCTCCTACTTCTTTCCTAATTCCTCCATAAACCTCTGTAACCAAATCATCTCTTTACTAGCCTCTGTAGTAGCAACATACTCTGCTTTCTTTGTTGAAAGTGCAACAACCTTTTGTAGTTTTGAAATCCAACTTATTGTTGTTCCACCTACAGTAAAAACATACCCTATGGTGCTCCTCATGTTATGTTTATCATCTACCATATTTGAATCAAAATATCCATGTAGAACAGTGTATGAACCTCCAAAACATAATGCATGAGTAGAAGTACCTCTCAAATGCCTGAGAATCCACTTTACTTCCTCGTAATGTTCTTTACCTAGATTGTTCATATACTTGCTCACAACTCCCACTACATGTGAAATATCTAGTCTTGTGCAAACAATCGCATACATCAAGCTTCCAACTTCTAATGAATAAGGGACCATGGACATGTATTTTATCTCCTCATGTGTCTTGGGACACATTTTCTTAGTTAATTTAAAATGGTTGCCCAAAGGTGTACTAACTAGTTTTTCATTTTTCATTCTAAACCTATCCAATGCCTTCTCTATGTACTCACCTTGAGACAATGTCAATTTGCGATTTTTCCTGTCTGTTGTTATTCTTATGCCAAGGATTTTATTTGAAACAAACAAATCCTTCATCGCAAATGAATTAGTGAATGTATTCTTGAGAAAATTTATATCCTGCATATTCGACCCTGCAACAAGCATGTCATCTACATACAATAGCAAGATAATATAGCTTCCATTTTCTATCCTTTTAATATAAACACAGTGATCAAAATGAGATCTACTATAACCTTGTTCTGTCATAAACCTGTCAAACTTCAAATATCATTTCCTGGAATCTTCCTTTAGGCCATACAATCTCTTATTCAACCAGCATACCAAATTATACTTCCCTTTGACCTCATTCCCATGTGGTTGTTGCATATAAATCTCTTCCTCCAAATCCCCATGGAGAAAATTTGTTTTTACATCTAACTATTCAAAATGCACCTTTTGCAAGGGGAGAATAATTCCATGCATATAAATCAATATGATTACTAATATTCCCTCAACACCAGGGAGAAACCCCCCAAAGGTGAATCCAACAAAGAATCCCTATCCTCCATTCAATACAGTATGTTTGTTGATCAGTTGCAAGATGAGTTGCATAATAAATATTATCCCAGACCTAGACATAAAGTAGTTAAGCAGGACAAACAACCCCAACTTAAAAGCTTTATCCCAAGTATTTCTATGGATAAAATCAAAGAACTAAGAAATATTATCAAGACTAAAGAAGTTGAAGAATATTCAAAGATAACAGAAAAAGAGGTAAAGGAATTTAAGGAATTAGTTCCACCCTTTAGCATCAAGAAAGAGATTTCCAAAATCAATATCCATGCCCCATGGGTAGAGCTAGTTAAAAACACATCATACTAAAAGAAGATTGAAAATATCATATAGGGGAAAATCTCATCAATTTCTCCTGACATTGTGAATTTCCAAAATGAGTCTCCCACTATAGTTTTTGGTCCTCACATAGATGATAAGGAAGAGTTTGTTGCGCCTTTCTATGTGACCTTAAACATCCATGACAAGATTATGCATAAATATATGCTTGATTCTAGAGCATCTCATAATCTCATGAAAAAAGTGGTAATGGAGAAGTTGGGGTCATAAATAACCAGGCCCTACCATGACCTCTATTCTTTTGATACAAGAAAATTGAAATGGGATGGGCTCATCAAATACATGGTGGTCACTTTGGCTCAACTACCTATCAAGAGTATTATGATGGATGTTGTGGTGGCTGATGTACCTGAAAATTATGGGATGTTTCTATCCAAAAAATGGGAAAAAAGAATTGGGTTGTACAATGTATATGGACATGAATTATGTTATTGTACCCATTTTTGGAAGAGTGAATATTAGATTACATAGAGAAACAAAAATTTCCTATGTGGTTAGTGATCAAAAAAACTTTGTAAATCACCCCATATATGTTGGTGATTAAGACCTAGGTTGTTGCATCCTCACATTCAATGAAGAATATAAAGAGGTGTTGAGTCTTGTAAGAATGTTGTAAGCCCTTCCCAAGAAGCCCATGACATAAGGAAAATATACTTTGATAGGGAATATTCATAAGAAAAAGCAGATTCTGATAACATAAGAAGGAGGATCGACCAACTAATTAATTTTCAACAGATGACAAAACATATCAAGGTCATGAAAGATAAAGATGACAACACTTATGGATTGGCTCAAGCAGATGGTGAGATGTTTGGGGCTCCTATAAATAGGAAGTCCCTCAAAACATTTTTCAATACTGAATGTTGCAAATATTTTCTACCACGTACATCAATAAATATTTCTCCATTCATGTTATGTATATTTTAATTCTACTTCATTCACCATATTTTACACAAGCAAGAAGTTAGGGTTTTTACTTTAAGTTGTTGAGCAATTTTGTTTCACCTGTCAGATCAGTTTTTTAGGTGCACAGGGAATATTTTGTTTTAATGCAAACTCTATAACCCAATAGAAGAAGGCACTTGGTTTATAGTTCTCATTAGATCACAGGGGTATGTTCTCCCTGTTGGAATTGATGTTAGTATTGGATTTGATCCAGTCATTAGTGTGCACATTAATCAAGATTATGAGGCCAAAATTCAAGAACAAGAGACCAAAGGGGAACCTACAAAGCTCATTTATCGAGATAATTCAACATGTTCTCAAGCGTTGCCAAAATAATTATCATAAAAATAGGCCCTAAGGGCCTAGGGCTAAGTTTCAAATGCTCGGGCACTTATCGGGAGCATAAAAGTAGCTAATCGCATCCAAAATAGGCTTAATCCCTCCTCCAAATGGAATCAAATCATAAAACCAAGGCTTAAGGGTAAAGCACTGGTGAAAGTGCAGGCTAAATCATCTAATGACAACAAGTGAGCCTGGTCAACTACTAGGGATATATGTCGCACTGGAAATATGTTCATAATTTAATGCAGCATTGGGGTGTGACAACGGTTTTAAGGAGATACTTGGTGAAGAGTGGATGGCGTCGCATGGTAGGATACGAAAAAGAAAAACCACTCCCCTAGGGTCTCGATAGTGGTATTCTGGTTAGACCTTGTCAGGTTGCATATATTCCAACTCATCGCATATGTGTCCATCCATACATCGTCACTTGGATAAAATGAAATAGTCCACTTGGACACTGAGGAAGTCAATAAACGCCTGACACATAAATGATTCATATATTGGGCCCATCAAAGATCGCCACCTGTTCAAAGAGGACCCCACTAAAACTCTGTTCGCCATACCTCATGCAAATAAACATGTGTCGAGTCCTAGAGGACACCTTAGCACTGACATGGGCCAATACCAAGTTTCCACGTGTCCACGGGTCCACTTTGATGTTGAAATGACATCATCCAAATTTCGCTTGCTTTCCCAAAACTTTAAAAGGATCTGAGCCATTAGTAAAAGGGCATGTGTTTTAAACAGGGGCATGAGGGAGAATGTCTCAGGTGAATGGGGGACTCACTGACATCCTGTCAATTCAGTTGGAAAATATGTGATGCATTATAGGATATCTAGCATCACGTTTTCCTCCCTTCACTCATCAACATATCCCTTCCCATAGTCATTAGAGGAAAACAATCATCACCTCAACGTGCCCATTCATGCATGCCCTGGATCTCAATAGATTAGGCTAGGCATGACCAGTCACTTCATTCCATTAGTTTTCTAGCCATGCATGTGTCAGGATCCTATAAGAAAAAAACTAGGGACACCAACGTAAAACCAATATGCTACTACTTTAGTTTCCATTGATAAGCTATCTTGATGCCTAATATAGCAGATGATGATCCACTAGGAAAACCCCTTTCAGAAGAGGGAATTATCATCCATCCTAGTTACAGATGTTGGTAGGAAGTGTTCTACACTTTTCTATGTCAAGAATTGTTTTCTCATGTATCATTAGTGAAATGTGGAAATCAAAAGGACATTCGATAATCTACCCTAATGTGAAATTGTATCAATTGGTCGACAAGAGGCAGCAGATCGAGGAAGGAGATCCAAGGAGTTGATCATGGGTACTCTACATTAAGAATATTTGGGATTTGAGAGGAAGATGTTGGATGTTCTTCCATCTAGCCTAGACCCAAATCATTCCATGGTAGAATGGGTCCAGTGCTAGAGGTATGGGTTCGGTTGAGCCATACAAAAAGTTCTATATTAGGGCTCAATTCGACAAAGAGAGCACTCCCCACATAACATCAGCGTGTCATATTTTTGGGTAAAAATATATTTTTACCTAGTGAAATCAAGTGAAAATCAGTTTGAAAGTTGAAAGCAGTTAAAATGTCATACACGGTATCAAGATTTTAACGAGAAAATATTTTCAAGAAGAAGTATTGGTCCAAGCAAGTGATTTTATCTCAATCAGAAGCATCTATAAATTAATGGAAGGAGTTCATTTTTAGGGTTGGCACTTTGGGGAATTTAAGAGTTTCTTATAACCAGGGTTGTCTAACTAAGACCCCTCATACAAAGATATATTTTCAAGGTTGTAGGCTTTAAGAGATTCATCCTCTACATTATGCTTCAGTCTGTGATTCATTTTTTGTGTATGTGTTCTCGTAAAATCCATCCCTCTCATTTCATGGATTCTTGTATCATATCCCCATTAATAAAATCTCAAGAAGCAAGTTGTATTACATATTCAGTGTAACTACGTGTTTTCTAGCTTATGATACTGAAGTGATTTCCTTTGAATGTATGCCACTTCTTGTCATTTTTTCCTATATCTAATGATGTGCAGAGGGTACCTCCATGGATTTAAATATATGAAAATGTTTATTGTTTGATGCATGATCTAATACAAATATTAGAACTGTTGAATTCTTAATTTCTCTACACATTATTCTATCCATAAACTATGAGATTGACCTCAAATTTGCCTCACATTTTTATTTTGTATTTCTTCTAAATCCATCTCTTCCCAACTTAAACTCAAATTTTCTTAATCACTCATGGAAAAATTCCTCTTGAGGTTAAATGTTTTGATATTTGGTCTAGGATTGTTTAAGGGTCAACATTTCTATAAGAGAGAGAGAAAAACTTACCCACAATTTTGCATAATTTATGTTGTTACAAGCATGGCTTTAAGGATCACTCTGATCCTTAGCCCCTGGGATGTCTCTCCATCATTCCATTGACATAATGGAACATCTCAAGGGAAAACAACCATCATAGGTCTCATCATGCTACTTGGTTAAATTGTATTCCTCTATATTACCCCTTCATTCACCATAAAGGATGTCACTATCAGCACCTCAATGTTGGATTCCCCCTTTGTTTTCATCTCTAATACTACCATTATCCTTCATGTCCACAATCCCAACACCAAAGTGTCTATGAATTATGAATCCCATAGGTTCTAACACCAATTTGAGAGTCATTTCATTTCAAGCCTCAAATTGGGTTCCTTCTCGTAGTTGCCTAAGAAATATTCCATGTGGCTATTCCACAGGGCTACCAAGAAGATGTGGTTGTAGGTGATTAAGAGAAAATAGTTGAGCTATTCCATACATATAAATAGTGTCAGTAATGATTGTGTGGGTATTGTTAAAATGAGGGCTAACTTTGGGAGCATAAATTTTATCAAGTATTGGTTGTGTATCATATGTCATTTCGAGTGTTGTAACATTAATTGACTCTGTCAATTGATGTTAAATTTCTTGTAAATTTCTTATAAAATTCTCAACAATTGGAACGCCCAACATCAACTCCCATTGAACAAATTTGCACAAATTTGAAAAATTCCTATCTTAGCTAGTGTTGTTGATTACATTTGATCTGATCTTTTAGTTTCTACCATGTCAATTGATTGTATATACTACATTCCTCCTAATTCAAGGGACCAAAATTGATTCAGTATTTGGTGGATAGAAAATGTTGTTGGTTCTTTCTTTGCATGCATATCCATTGAACCTCCTCCAAAATCTGTGGTGTATGATTTGCATGAAATGTTGCACCAAAATTCTGCTAACTCTGATTTGCACAAGGAAACAACAAATTCTTAAATGAATGAAAAATATGATATTGGAAGAAAACATGGGGTAGGTAATGGATCAAGCATACCTCAATGGGACAAAACAACATCCATGGAAATATTAGCTCATACTTATATGTCACTTTTGTTAATAAAATTCCACAAGTTTTGGTAGATTGTTACAATGAAGCTAGAGTTTCATTCTCTTTTTTTAGAGGAAGTGATTTTGAAGAAATGTTTGTGGATGTTGGAGCATGAAGGGTATAGAATATCTTGTATTTTCAAATAAGTGGCCATCATAATCATTGTTTAAATTGATGCGATCCTAAATATCAACGATATATAAAAATGACTCTAAATCAACTACTGGTGGAGAAAAAATGGTAGACAAAAGTTATCTTTTCAAGTAGACATAACATATATAAGATGCCAAAATTGATAACTAATGTTGAATTATTGGAGACATCATATTCAGCATACAACATATAGACTAATAGATCATGTTTGTCAACAATATATTCTCATTCTTATTTATTCTATAAAAAGGCACTGTGTAACTGATTAGAAATACATGCCTAAAAGGGAAAGGTGACAATTTATTTTGGAACATAGATACAATTATTTCTTCATCTTTCTAGGTATTATTTATGTAATCAAATGATCTTTCATAGATTGTTGGGTCTAATAATAGGTGGAAACAAATGAATTTAAGGACCAAATATAATCAACAAAATTTCTATTTTGTAGGAAACTGGGACACATAACCTAGGAGGTGTTGAATTCTCCACAACTGTATTATACTTATTCTATTTCAAAATATTGATTCCAGATTTCAAGGTAGCAGTTGAGCAAATATTTCTAGGAGAGAAGGAAGCTATTTAGCATTAGTTTTAGATTTGGAGAGATTTGTTCAAGATTCTCAGCCAACATTTCTAGGCAGCTGAAACAACATTTGAATATTACAAAAGAATTTAGAACTTCATTGAAAGTGGGAGTAGGATAAGATAATTTTGGAAGAAAGTTTATGTTTTTTGTAAGCCCGAGGGGCCATCATATTTTGTAATTTCTCAGAACCAGGGGGTTGTTCCTTATATTCATATCTAGAATGTAATGTAGCCTTGTTTTCCATCATGTTATGTTTTTAAGATTATTGTATTTTCACCTTTGTTCTCTATCTTATTAAGTGATTTGCATCTTTTAGATTTATTTATTTTGGAAGTGAAAATCTAGATTGTGGTACAACTGGTTTTATATTTTTTGTTAGAAAAATAGGATCACAAAGAAATAAAATAAAACAAATGTTGAAATAAAAAATAGAAGATACAAAATAAAATAGAGACATAGATATACCTGGTTCACCCAGTGTGGGCTACATACACCAGATAAATTTCTAGGTCCTTCCTTTTTATTATCCAACAAAATGAAGGGATGCAAGCTACAACACACTCGTTGTAACTTCCTCTTCTTTCTCTCACAGTCTCTTCTATCATAATACAATATTTGCACACATACATAGCCACAATACAATTCCCTCATAAACGAGGGTTTCCTTCTAGGGAAAAAATCCCTAAAATAACTTATACTATCAGATCTACGACCTTATAATGAACGGTCCAGATTGACTACAAAATTTCAATATTTTACAAGGCAATGTTTCCCAATATTTCGCTTCATGGGTAATGCCCCTGAATCCCCCACCAGGGCGGGCGGCGACAGTTGTGGGAGGGAAATACCCCCCACACACCCCTGTTAGGGACTGGGGTCCAAGCACGGCTGAAACAAACCTCTAAATCAAGAAGATAATCATGCTTCACAACCAATAATCTCACACTTGGAGACTGATCACAAAAACTCCACTGTTGTTGTACCTATTGGACTATACTCCACCTTGGACATGCAAAAATTTATCATCTTCACCTTCATGCTTAAAGATCAACTGAAACTAAGTAGGAACTCAGTTTCTCCCTGGTTATTCCCTTTGTTAAATGGTCTGCAGGATTTTGGCTAGTATGTATCTTTTCCAACTTCAAATGTCCATCTTCCAAGATAGGTCGTATGAAATGGTACCTGGTTTGTATATTTTTAGTCTTCGAATGGAAGGTTGAGTTCTTTGAAAGATTAATGGCACTCTTGTTGTCAAATTATAACCTGTGATTCTCCTACTTCTTTCCCAATTCCTCCATAAACCTCTGTAACCGAATCATATCTTTACTAGCCTCTATAGCAATAACATACTCTGGTTTCTTTGTTAAAAGTGCAACAACCTTTTTGCAGTTTCGAAATACAACTTATTAATGTTCCACCTACAGTAAAAACATACTCTGTGGTGATCCTCCTATTATCTGTATCATCTTCCATATCTGAATCAACATATCCATGTAGAACAGTGTATGAACCTCCAAAACATAATGCATGAGTAGAAGTACCTCTCAGATACCTGAGAATCCACTTTAATTACTCCTAATGTTCTTTACCTAGATTGTTCATATACCTGCTCACAACTCCCACTGCATGTGCAATATCTAGTCTTGTGCAAACAATCGCATACATCAAGCTACCAACTTATGATGAATAAGGGATCGTGGACATGTATTCTATATCCTCATTTGTCTTGGGACACATTTCTTTAGTTAATTTGAAATGGTTGGCCAAAGGTGTACTAATTGGTTTTTCATTTTTCATTCTAAACCTATCCAATGCCTTCTCTATGTACTCACCCTGAGAGAATGTCAATTTGTGATTTTTCTTGTCTCTTGTTATTCTTATACCAAGGATTTTCTTTGCAACACTCAAATCCTTCATCGCAAATGAATTAGTGAATTTATTCTTGATAACATTTATATCCTGCATATTAGACCCTACAACAAGCATGTCATCTACATACAATAGCAAGATAATATAGCTTCCATTTTCTATCCTTTTAATATAAACACAGTGATCAGAATGAGATCTACTATAACCTTGTTCTGTCATAAACCTATCAAACTTCAAATATTGTTGCCTTGGAGATTTCTTTAGACCATACAATATCTTCTTCAACCTGCATACCAATTTCTCCTTCTCTTTGACCTCATACCCCTGTGGTTGTTGAATATAAATCTCTTCCTCCAAATCTCCATGGAGAAAATTTGTTTTTACATCTAATTGTTCAAAATGAAAATATTCTACTGCCACAAGACTTAAAATAGTCCTAATTCAATTCATCTTAACAATAGGAGAAAATATTTCATCAAAAACTATATCTTTCTTTTGTGCAAACCCATTTACAATAAGTCTAGTCGTGTACCTCTTTTTTCCTCCATCTTCTTCCTTCAACTTGTAAACCCATTTATTCTACAATGTTCTTTTTCCTGTAGGAAACTGAACCAAGTCCCAAGTCTGCATATTTACCAAGGAATCTATTTCCTCTTTCATGCCTTGCTCCCACTTATTTTTAGTGTCTACCTACATTGTCTCTTCATAGCATTATGGTTCACCAAAATCAGTCAACAATAAATACTACAATGAAGGAAAGTATCATTCAGGGGGTATACTTAACGTGGTAGATTTTCTAACAACACTTGCATGATTTTGAGGTACCTACTTCTCATGTTGTTGTACATTTTGATTTTCTCGTACCTTTGGAATTTATTTTTCAGTGATCTCATCAACCAATGTGTATATGGTTTTTCTTTTTCCTATTTCTTTTCCTGCAACTGATCTTTGTACATGACCTTCTCATTGAATATGACATCTCTACTCCTAATTATTTTGTGATTTTCACAATCCCATAATCGATAATCAAAATCATCAACATTGTATCTGATAAAGGTACACTTCTTGGATTTTTCCTCAAGCTTTGTTCTATTTTCTTTATCAATATGGACAAATGCTTCACAACCGAAAGTCTTCAAAAAATAATAGTTTACCTTTTTACCTATCCATGCCTCCTATGGAATTCCACCATCCAAAGATATTGAAGGTCCTTTCTTTATTAAGTAAACAAAAATATCTATAACATCTTCCTAGAACTATAAGGGAAAACCAGCATGCAATCTCATACTCCTTGCATGCTCCATGATTTTCCTGTTCATCATTTATGACACACCATTTTCCTTTTTTTTTCCTGGAATTGTCTTCTCTCTACGAATCCCATGGTATGAATAGTATTCATAAAACTCCTTGCTACAATATTCACCTCCATTGTTTGTTATGAGACACTTCAACCCTTTTCTTGTCTCATTATCAATCAAATATTTCCATTTCTTACAAGTATAAAATGTTAAATTTTTAATTAAATAAAGTACCTAGGCAAGTGTTTCTCATCCCTAGGTGCCTAAGGGGTGAGAAAGTGCCTAATGTGGGCCCTAGTCATTTAATTTGTGAGATGCAAATTAAAAGGTGACTTTATGACTTTAGTGAG
>SNQJ01S0005004.1:96081-111006 GCA_010110895.2 Picea sitchensis
TATTTTCAGGGCCTACATGTACTTCCTTTTTCAATTCACTTTGTCATCTTCAAAAATTCATTTCTCCTCAACCATGAGGATCCATGTGACATTCCACATACCACCGGAAACAGCATGATGTATACTATCCATTCATGGGTGTTGTATATGCATGTGCATTTTCCTTCATGTCCAAATACCTTTATCAATCTTGTGGTCCAAAATCCATGACTAGGGTTGACATCAATGACAATAATCAATCTTCCAACATAATACACCCAGAAACTTGCTACTGCAGTTGGCATGAATTTCAAGGTGACTGTATAGCATTTTGGAGGCACAAAAATTGAGGAACAGACCTGTATTTGATTGCAGAAAATTCTGGAAAGAATTTTGAGGAGTTTGGCTCATTTTCCTATGTGAAGATTTGGCACGGTTGTCGAGATAAGTTTGTCATTTAAATTTTTGAAGATGAATATGTTGTAACAGAATTCTCTAAAGCTCCTAAATAATAAAAATCTCCCTCTCTCACTGGTTTTCCCTTTGTGGGTTTTTCTAGGGTCAAAGTTAGACCGAAAATATCTGTGTCAATATTTTTTGAGTTTTATGTGTTGCTGATATTTTATTTCTGCATTATAAACGAAGTTCAGAATCCTCATGTTTTAGTTCTGAAATAAAATATAAAACTGGGTTTGGGCATTAAACATTGGCTGAAAAGGCAGTGAGACTGAAACTGGGTTTGGTTCTAAAAATTTACATAAAAAAACATCATTTTTTTGTCTAATGCAATAAACCCAATTTTTTCTAGATGCATCATCAATAAAATTAACATAATAACGAGATCCACCAAGAGATGATACCCAAGCCAGTCCCCATATATCTCTATGCACAAGCTCTAACCTTTCACTCTTCTTTTATTTTCTGACTCTAAGAAATATGAATCTATTTTGTTTTCCATAAACACAATGCTCACAGAAATCCAAACCAATTTGTTTAATATGCGACAACAAATTATTTTTTTGAGGTATATGCATCCCCTTCTCACTCGTGTGTCCAAGCATATGATGCCATAGTGTTGTATCCACTCCTGTAGAATCTAAAGAGATAGAAGAGTCAGTATTACCAGTACATAAATACAATGTACCTACCTTCTCTCCTTTTGCTATCACCAATGATCCATTGGTGACCTTCCATGCTTTATCTGTAAATATAGATATACATTCTTCACTTGCCAATTTCTCGGTTGAAATTATGTTTTTCCTTAGATATGGAACATGTCTTACCTCTTTNCTGTAAATATAGATATACATTCTTCACTTGCCAATTTCCCGGTTGAAATTATGTTTTTCCTTAGATATGGAACATGTCTTACCTCTTTAAACAACCATTTGTTTCCATTCTTTTTTTTTATTTGTACCTTTCCCATTCCAACAATTTTGCATGGTGCATCATCACCCAAATGAACCTATCCAAAATCACCTTGAACATAATCTAGAAAAGGTTTCCTATGGGGTGTGGCATGAAATGAAGCCCCTGAATCTACTACCCAAGACTCGGAAATATTATCTATAGAAAGAATAAAAGCATCTTGTAACACATCACCTATTACATTTGCTTCCTGATTTTTCTCTCGGTGTCCATCTCTTTGTTTCTTTGGAGCTTTGCATTCTTTCTTCAGATGTCCTTTCTTCCCACAATTCCAGCACTCTATCTTTCCCAGTCTGGATTTGGATCTTCCCTTCCTAGAATTCTCATGGTTCCCTGGGCCCTTTCCTCTATCCTTTTGTCTTCCCATGTTCTCCATTTTTAACGCATTACATGATGTCTCTCCTATGTTTTTCCGTCACATTTCCTGGCTAAGGATAACACCAACAACATAATCAAATTTTAGAGTGTTTGAACCAGAGACAAAGTTACTTACAACCATGAATAAGTCGTTCCATCTTTCTAGAAATAAGCATAAGATTATAAGAGCCTTGACCTCATCATCAAAGTCCACTTTGACATAACTTATTTGATTAGTAACCATATGAAATTCATTTTTAAATGATCTGCAACAGAACCACCTTCTCACATCTTCATATTAAATAATCTCTTCATTGGAAATACCTTTTGGACGCCGAGGATTTTTCATATAGTTTAGCCAATATGTCCATCATCTCCTTCGTTGTCTTTTCTTTCGAAATATTGAAATCCACTTATGCTTCCAGGCTCAGTCGTATCATTCCTAGTGTCTTTCTATCAAGAATCTTCCATTCTTCATCCTTCATGGTAGTCAGCTTCTTTTCTATTCCACCCAATGGTAGGAATAGATCCTTATGATATAAATAATCTTCCATCTGCATCTTCCATAACCAATAGTTTTGGTGGTTAAATTTCTTGACCCTAAAATTTCCATCTTCCGCCATTTCTCCCACTCAAACCAGAAACCCTCATTTCCTGTGAGTTACCTTATGCTCTAATACCAGTTGTTAGAAAAATAGGATCACGGAGAATTAAAATAAAATAAATGTGAAATAAAACACAGAAGATACACAGTACAATAAAGACACAGATATATGTGGTTCACCCAGTGTGGGCTACATCCACCAGAGAAATTGTTAGGTCCTTCCTTTTTATTATCCATCAAAATGAATGGATACAACTTACACCACACCCATTGTAACTTCCTCTTCTTTCTCTCACAGTCTTCTCTCTCATAATACAATATTCACACACATACACAGTCGCAATACAATTCCCTCATAAAATAGGGTTTCCTTCTAGGCAAACAATCCCTAAAATAACTTCTACCATCAAATATGTGACCTTATAATGAATGGTCCATATTGACAATGAAATTACAATATTTTACATGGAAATTTTTCCCAATATTTCTCTTCGAGGGCGTTGCCTCTGAATTCCCGGCTAGGGGGGGGTATACAAAAATTGTCTTTTCCCCCCAGGCGATAGTTATGGGGGGGGGAATCCCCCCCACACCCCTCAGTTAGGGAATGGGGTCCAAGAAAGACTAAAACAAATATCTGAATCGGGAAGATAATCAGGCTCCACAACCAACATTTTATGTGTTGTATAGAATATTTGTGCAAACCAGAAGGTTTCAAAATAAGGATTTTGAATCTCAGTCAAACCTTTTTCTGCGTTTCAATATATATGATCATATATTTTAAATTTTCTTACATATTATTAGTAACTATATCCACTTTTAAGTGCTTAGTTTTATAGTCTTTACTCCGCTAGATTCACTCAAAGTAATGACCAACACTCATATTTTCTTCATCTTAGCTGAAGTGGTGACTTACTTACTCACTATTTGAGTTTAAGATTTTTTGTTTTCCTCATTTATTCCATCTTTCTCCTATTGATTTCTATGCTTTGTTCTTAGAGACTCCATGACCAATGGATAATCCTTTGAACTCTCTGATAATTAGAGTGTTTTTTTATTCCAGTCTTCTTCCATTTTAATCCTAAACCCTATCTACTTAGCTTATCCTATTCTTTACCATCAAGTTTGGAACCTGTGATTAATTGTTAGAATTGTTGCCTAGTGAAAGTGGGCATCCAGTTTCTATTTTTCTTTAAGGGAGCCCACTTAGATCTAAGAGCCAGCTTGTGGTCTAAAGTTGGTTTAAAGATGTATTGGCATGGTTTCTAAGAAGCCAAGAACCATCTCAAGTTACAACATTCTTTTTGGTCTTGTTATTAGGGATGAAGGTTCAAGATATTTTCCATGGGGTTTTACCAAGATCAGATCCAGTTCTTGAAGGTGAACAGAGATCAAACATGGGATGTGTGGTTATTCACCTGGAGACTCCATTGTGATTTCATTGGCAACTCCATTGTGTTTCACTGTCAATATCAATTGTTGTTAATATCATTGCAAGGTATGATCCTTTCAATTTTTCATATGTTCATAGTTTTCCTAATGCTATGTCTACTACAGAAGACTAGGGTGATTTCCTTCCAAGATTTAGAGAAGATGATGATGATTGTCTTGCACAACATTTGATAAAATTTCATGAGTGCATGAATCAGTTGGGTATTTT
This sequence comes from Picea sitchensis, assembly GCA_010110895.2. Classification (NCBI taxonomy): domain Eukaryota; kingdom Viridiplantae; phylum Streptophyta; class Pinopsida; order Pinales; family Pinaceae; genus Picea; species Picea sitchensis. Next base: position 100,107 of record SNQJ01S0005004.1, read on the forward strand.
TCATGAATATGTGCTCATAAAAATGTTCATGATTTATTTGGATGGAGATGCTCAACAATGGTATAAATCTTTACCTACTGCATGTATTTCTTCTCTGAAGGGTTTCCATATACTATTTCATTATCATTGCAAAATACTTTATCCTAATGAGCTTCTCTACGAATATTGTTGTAATGAGGAATTTGAATTAGTTTTAGAGCATAGAGAATATTGTTCTTGTAGTAGTGAAGAGAGAAAAGGTTTTTCTGAAGATGGATATGAACAAGAAAAATCATATTTTGGTTTTCCTTTACTTCAATATGTTGATGAACAACCATGTTCAAATTTTTATATTCCTCAAATTCAAGATCATCCAGAGTTTGTCACTATAAAAGATATAGATATTTCATATGCTCATCAAGATGTTATTCCCTTTACACTGGAAAATATTTACAATCATGATCATAAGTATGCTTTTGCAGCTAGTTATGATCAATCTATTGTTGTTTCGGGATCTTATAATTCAAAATTTTCTATCCAAGAAGATTGTGAGCATATTCAAGATAAGTATATTTCCAAAACACCATGTTAAATAATTTTTAATGATGGATCATTGTATGATGTAAATGGTGATTTTAAAGAAGAGTTTAAGATAGAGGCATTGTTGTCCCTAGAGTCTAAAAATACAAAGGTTGTCAATAGTGAACAAGAGGATCACTATAATAATAATTTTATCAATAGAAAAAAGATAATACCAGAGAAGTGCATCCATTTGAACAAGGATGATATATTTACTGAAGAATGGGAGAACATCTTTCACAATTTTCATGACCCTGTAGTTGCTTAATTGGATGTTTTAATCAACACATATTTTGAAACATATCTCTATTGTGAGTATGAGTATCAGCCTTGTGTTGAGTTTCATATTTATACATTGTTGTTAATGAACAGAATTTTGTTTATAGTTTGGTCATTTAATCTAATGCTTACATGGTTTCAATGGAAGTATGATTTCACCTAAGCAAATTAATTGAGCATATCATAATAGGTTGAGTGTATATAAATAATCTTGACACTCGAGCATTTATTTTAGTTCTCAATAGTAGATTAGTTTTGATTTCAGTCTTGGTTTCAGTTTGTATAGTTAGCTTGTTTTGAATAAGTAGGGTTTTTAGATCAGAGGTAATAGTTCCAGAGCAGGTACAGGGTTACAAGTTTAGATATTTATATGTTGCAAAGATGGACAGAGACAATTTTTAAGAAGCGGTGAAGGAACTTGGTATGTGGTTCTTTAGTGCCTCGCAAGGAGACACAATCCCCAATTGGAGCCTAATGTTGTAACATTAATTGACTTCGTCAATTGATGTTAAATTTCTTGTGATTTTTTCTTACTTTTTAGTCTCGCCCTCTCTCCAAAGCTAGTGTCAATCCAACAACCCTACTTTTATAAATTCCCTTTAATTTATTTGTTGTACCCTTGTTTATTCCCATTATCCTTAGTTTCCAAATTTTGCAAAATTCGACTTATTTCCCCATCCCTCAAATCACTCCCAACTCAATATAATTTTCCTCAATATTTGTGTCCACTATACTCACTTCAACATGTTTTCCAAAATTATAAATGGGTGTTGGTTATCCTTTGATAAAATACTATTATATTTATTTGGTCTTGTACTATTTTATAAGTGCATGAGCCCATATTTATTATGTGGACAAATTGATAAAATTCTCGACAATTGGAACACCTAGCATAAACTCCTCTTGTTGGCTAGTGTTGTTGATTACATTCGATCTGATCTTCTAACTTCTACTATGTCGTTTGATTGTCTATACTACATTCCTCCTAATTCGAGGGACCAAAATGGATTTAGTATTTGGTGGATATAAAATGTTTTTGTCTCTTTCTTTGCACACATATCTATTAAACCTCCTCCAAAATCTATGGTCTGTGATTTGCGTGAAATGTTGCACCAAAATTTTGCTAACTCTCATTTGCACAAGGAAACAACAAATTCTAAAATGAACGCAAAATCTTATGTTGGAAGCAAGCATGGTGTAGATAACGGATCAAGCATACCTTGATGGGACAAAACAACGTCCACTGAAAGTTTGGCTCATTCTTATATGTTATTTTTATTAATAAAATTCCACAAGTTCTGGTATATCGTTACAATGAAGCTAGAGCTTCGTTCTCTTTTTGTAGTGGAAGTGAATTTGAAGAAATATTTGTGGGCGTTGGATCATGGAGGATACAGGATGTATTGCAGCTGTAAGGAAGCAGCCATCATATTTATTGTTGAAATTGATGTGATCCTAAAGATCATTGTTATATAAAAATGACTCTAAATCAACTAATGGGAGCAATAATGGTAAACAAAAGTTATCTTTTCAAGAAGACATAACATATATAAGATGCCAAAATTGCTAACTAAAACTGAAGGATTGGAGACATCATCTTCAACATACACCAGATAGACTAAGAGATCACGTTTGTTAGCAATATATTCTTACTCTTATTTATTCTAGAAAAAAGCATTGTGTAACTTATTAGAAATACATGCATAAAAGGGAAAGGTGATCATTTATTTTGGAGCATATATACAATGATTTCTTCATCTTTCTAGGTATTATTTTTGTAATTAAATGATCTTGTTTAGATTGTTGGGTCAAAGAATAGGTCGAAACAAATGAATTTAAGGACCAAACATATTTTTCCATTCATGTTATGTATTTTTTAATTTTACTTCATTCACCATATTTTACACAAGAAAGAAGTTAGGGTTTTGACTTTAAGTTGTTGAGCAATTTTGTTTCACCTCTCAGATCAATTTTTCAGGTGCACAAGGAATATTTTGTTTTAATGCAAACTCTATAACCCAATAGAAGAAGGCACTTGGTTTATAGTTCTCAGTAGGCCACAGGGGTATGTTTTCCCTGTTAGAACTGATGTTAGTATTGGATTTGATCCAGTCATTAGTGTGCACAATGATCAAGATTATGAGGCCAAAATTCAAGAACAAGAGGCCAAAGGGGAACCTACAGATATCATTTCCCGAAATAAGTCAACATGTTCTCAAGTTTCCCCAAAATAATTATTAGAAAAATAGGCCCTAAGGCCCCAGGGATAAGTTTCAAATGCTCGGGCACTTATCGAGAGCATAAAAGGAGCTAATTGCATCCAAAATAGGCTTAATCCCTCATCCAAATGGAATCAAATCATAAAACCAAGGCTTAAGGGGAAAGCATTGGTGAAGGTGCAGGCTAAATCATTTGATGACAACAAGTGAGCTTGATCAATTGCTAGGGATATATGTCGCACTGGAAAGATGCTCATAAATTAATGCAACATTGGGTTGCAACAACGGTTTTAAGGAGCTACTTGGCGAAGAGTGGATGGCATTACATGGTAGGATATGAAAAAGAAAAACCACTCCCCTAGGGTCGCAATAGTGGTATTCTGGTTAGACCTTGTCAGGTTGCATATCTTCCAACTCATCGCATATGTGTCCATCCATACATCTCCACTTGGATCCAATTAGATAGTCCACTTGGACACTAAGGAAGTCAATAAACGCATGACACATAAATGATGCATATATTGGGCCCATTAAAGATCGCCACCTGTGCAAAGACGACCCCACTAAAACTCTGGTTTTCATACCTCACGMAAATACACATGTGTCGAGTTCCATAGGACACCTTAGCACTRACATCAGCCAATACCAAGTTGCCACGTGTCTGTGGGTCCATGGTGATGTCGAAATGACATCATCCAAATTTCACGTGTTTTCCCCAAACTTTAAAAGGATCTGAACCATTAGGAAAAGGACATGTGTTTTGAACAGGGGCACGAGGGACAATGTCTCAGGTGAGTGGGGGATTCACTGATATCCTGCCAATTCAGTTGGAAAATATGTGACGCATTATAGGATATCTAGCATCATATTTTCCTCCCTTCACTCATCAACATATCCCTTCCCACAGTCGTTAGAGGAAAACAATCATCACCTCAACGTGTCCATTCATGCATGCCCCAGATCTCAACAGATTAGGCTAGGTGTGACCAATCACTTCGTTCCATTAGTTGTCTCGCCAGGCACATGTCAAGATCCTATAAGAAAACAACTTGGGAGACCAACGTAAAACCAATATGCTACTACTTTAGTTTCTGTTGATAAGCTATCTTGATGCCTAATATAGAAGACGATGATCCACTGTGAAAATGCCTTTCACAAGAGGGAATTATCAGCCATCTTGGTTACATATGTTGGTAGGAAGTGTTCTACACTTTTCTATGTGAAGAATTTTCTTCTTGAGTATCATTAGTGAAATTTTAAAATCAAAAGGGCATCCGGGAATATACCCTAAAGTGTAGTTGTATCAATTGGACGACAAGAGGCAACAGCTCAAGGAAGGAGATCTGAGCAGTTGGTCATGGGTACTCTGAATTAAGAATATTTGGGATCTGAGAGGAAGATGTTGGGTGTTCTTCCAGCTAGCCTAGACCCAAATCATTCCATGGTAGAATGGGTCTAGTGATGGAGGCATGGGTTCGATTGAGCCATACAAAAAGTTCCAAACTAGGGATCAATTGGACAAAAAGAGAACTCCCCACAATAATGCCAACGTGTCATATTGGGGGGTAAAAATCTATTTTTACCTGGTGAAATCAAGTGAAAATCAGTTTGAAAGTTGAAAGAAGTTAAAATGTCATACACGGTATCAATATTCTAACGAGCAGAAACCATTTTCAAGAAGCAGTATTGGTCCAAGCAAGTGGTTTTCTCTCAAGCAAAAGCATCTATAAATCAATGGAAGGAGTTCATTTTTAGGGTCGACACTTTGGGGAATTTAAGAGTTTCTTATAACCAGGGTTGTCTGACTAAGACCCCTCAGACAAGGACATATTTTCAAGGTTGTAGGCTTTAAGATATTCATCCTCTATGTTATGCTTCAGTCTGTGATTCGTTTTATGTGTACGTGTTCTCATAAAATCCATCTCTCTCATCTCATGTATTCTTGCATGATATCCCCATTAATAAAATCTCAAGCAACAAGTTTTATTACATCTTCAGTGTAACTGTGTGTTTTCTAGCTTATGATACTGAAGTTATTTCCTCTGAACGTATGACCACTTCTTGTCATTTTTTCCTATATTTAATGATGTGCAGAGGGTACCTCCATGGATTTAAATATATGAAAATGTTTATTGTTTGATGCATGATTTAATGATCTACTACAACTATTATAACTGTTGAATTCTTAATTTCTCTACACATTATTATTTCCATAAACTATGAGATTCACCTCAAAGTTGCCTCACATTTTTATTTTGTATTTCTTCTAAATCCATCTCTTCCCAAATTAAACTCAAATTTTCTTAATCACTCATGGAAAAATGCCTCTTGAGGTTAAATGTTTTGATATTTGGTCTAGGATTGTTTAAGGGTCAACAGTTCTATAAGAGAGAGAGAAAAACTTACCCACATTTTTGCATAATTTATGTTGTTACAAGCATGGCTTTAAGGATCACTCTGATTCTTAGCCCCTGGGATGTCTCACCATCATTCCATTGACATCCTAGAACATCTCAAGGGGCAAAAAACATCATAGGTCTCATCATGCTACTTGGTTAAATTGTATTCCTCTCTATTACCCCTTCATTGACCATAAAGGATGTCACTCTCAGCACCTTAATGTTGGATTCCCCTTTGTTTTCATCTCTAATACTACCATTATCCTTCATGTCCACAATCCCAACACCAAAGTGGCTATGAATTATGAATCCCATAGGTTCTAACACCAATTTGAGAGTCATGTCATTTCAAGCCTCAAAAATGAGTGCCTTCTCATAGTTGCCTAAGAAATATGCCATGTGGTTATTCCACAGTGCTACGAAGAAGGTGTAGTTGTGGGTGATTAAGGGAAAATATATGAGCTATTCCATACATATAAATAGTGTGGGTAATAATTTTGTGGGTATTGTTAAAACGAGGGCTAAGTTTGGGAGCATTACTTCTATCAAGTATTGGTTGTGTATCAGATGCCATTTCAAGTTTTGTAACATTAATTGACTTCGTCAATTGATGTTAAATTTCTTGTAATGTTTTCTTACTTATTAGTCTCACCCTCGCTCCAAAGCTAGTGTCAATCCAACAACCCTATTTTTATAAATTCCCTTTAATTTATTTTCCATACCCTTGTTTATTCCCATTATCCTTAGTTTCCAAATTTCGAAAAATTTGACTTATTTCCCCATCCCTCAAATCACTCCCAATTCAATACAATTTTCCTCAATATTTTTGTCCACTATCCTCACTTCAACATTTTTGCCAAAATTATAAATGGGTGTTGGTTATCCTTTGAAAAATTATTGTTTTATTTCTCTGGTCTTATACTATTTTCAAATCCATAATATGGTCGTGTGAGTATTTCTTGAACCTCTAAAATGATTTCCATAACCCAAGATCTGACGGATGTAATCAATTGCATGCCCCCACCTATTCTTGATGGTTAATGAAGGGGGGAGGGGTGTGTGGTCCGCAAAACTTAACTACAGTTTTCACCAAGAATATGTGGTAGCTAATGAGGAATTGAGGCCCCACCTAAACGTGGTTTACTAAATCACAAGGGATCCCCCCCCCTCCCCGCGTGAAAACGTAGTGTTTCTAGGTAGTGAATTTCGAGCATGTTTTCTAAAGCAACAAAGAAGAATCAGAGAAATTCAAAACATGGGTTTTGTGCGGAATGACCCAAATTGGGTTAATTGAGAGAAGATTTAAAAAATTGTGGATGGTTTGAGATATTTTGTTGTTTTTTCTGAAGTGAATGAGCCCATATTTTTTGTGTGCAGATAGATTAATAAAATTCTCAACAATTGGAACGCCCAACATCAACTCCCATTGAACAAATTTGCACAAATTGGAAAGATTCCTATGTTATCTAGTGTTGTTGATTACATTTGATCTGATCTTCTAACTTCTACCATGTCCTTTGATTGTATATACTACATTCCTCCTAATTCAAGGGACCAAAATAGATTCAGTATTTGGTGGATAGAAAATGTTGTTGGTTATTTCTTTGCACGCATATCCATTGAACCTCCTCCAAAATCTGTGGTCTATCATTTGCATGAAATGTTGCACCAAAAATTTTCTAACTTCGATTTGCACAAGGAAACAACAAATTATTAAATGAATGCAAAATATGATATTGGAAGCAAGCATGGGGTAGACAATGGTTCAATCATACCTCAATGGGACAGAACAACATCCATGGAAATATTGGCTCATTCTTATATGCTAGTTTTGTTAATAAAATTCCACAAGTTTTGGTAGATTGTTACAATGAAGCTAGAGTTTCATTCTCTTTTTCTAAAGGAAGTGATTTTGAAGAAATATTTGTGGATGTTGGAGCATGAAGGGTATAGGATCTCTTGTAGTTTCAAAGAAGTGGCCATCATATTCATTGTTGAAATTGATGTGATCCTAAAGATCAACGATATATAAAAATGACTCTAAATCAACTATTGGCGCAGCAAAAATGGTAGACAAAAGTTATATTTTCAAGTAGACATAACATATATAAGATGTCAAAATTGATAACTAAAGCTGAAGGATTGGAGACATCATCTTCAACATACAACAAATAGACTAAGAGATCATGTTTGTCAGCAATATATTCTCAGTCTTATTTATTCTATAAAAAGACATTGTGTAACTTATTAGAAATACATGCCTAAAAGGGAAAGGTGATAATTTATTTTGGAACGTGGACATAATGATTTCTTCATCTTTCTACGTATTATTCATGTAATCAAATGATCTTTCATAGATTGTTGGGTCAAAGAATAAGTGGAAAAAAATGAATTTAAGGACCAAATATAATCAACAAAATTTCTATTTTGGAGAAAACAGGGACACATAACCTAGGATGTGTTGAATTCTCCACAACTATCTTATCTTTATTCTATTTCAAAATATTGATTCAATATTTCAAGGTAGCAGTTGAGCAAATATTTCTAGGAGAGAAGGAAGCTATTCAGCATTAGTTTTATATTTGGAGAGAATTTTTCAAGATTCTCAACCAACATTTCTAGGCAGCTGAAACAACATTTGAAGATTATAATAGAATCTAGAACTTCATTGAAAGTGGGAGTAGGATAAGAGAATTTTGGAATAAAGTTTATGTTATTTTTAAGCCCGAGGGGCCATCATATTTTGTAATTTCTTAGAGCCGAGGGGTTGTTCCTTAGATTCATATCTAGAATGTAATATAGCCTTGTTTTTCCATCATGTTATTTTGTTAAGCTTCTTGTATTGTCACCTTTGTTCTCTACCTTATTAAGTGATTTTCATATTTTATATTTATGTATTTTGGAAGTGAAAATCTAGATTGTGGTACAACTGATTTTATATTTTATGTTAGAAAAATAGGATCATGGAGAAATAAAATAAAACAAATGTGGAAATAAAAAACGGAGGATACAAAATACAATAGAGACACGGATATATGTGGTTCACCCAATGTGGGATACATACACCATATAAATTTTCAGGTCCTTCCTTTTTATTATCCAACAAAATGAAGGGATACAACCTACAACACACTCGTTGTAACTTCCTATTCTTTCTCTCACAGTATATTCTATCAGAATAGAATATTCGCACACATGCATAGCCACAATACAATTCCCTCATAAAAGAGGGCTTCCTTGTAGGGAAAAAATCCCTAAAATAACTTCTACTATCAGTTCTACGACCTTATAATGAACGGTCCAAATTGACTACGAAATTACAATATTTTACAAGGAAAATTTTCCCAATATTTCACACACCCTCATTAGGGAATGGGATCCAAGCACGGCTGAAAAAAACCTCTAAATCAAGAAGATAATCAGGCTCCACAACCAACAATCTCGCACTTGGAGACTGATCACAAAAACTCCATGTTTGTTGTACATGTTGGACTCTACGCCACCTTCGACATGGAAAATTTATCATCTTCCCCTTCATGCTTGAAGATCAACTGAAACTGAGCAGGAACTTTGTTTCTCCCTGGTTATTCCCTTTGTTAAAATGTCTGCGGGATTTTGGCTAGTATGTATCTTTTCCAACTTCAAATGTCCATCTTCCAAGACAGATCGTATGAAATGGTACCTGAGATGTATATTCTTAGTCTTCAAATGGAAGGTTGATTTCTTTGCAAGATTAACGGCACTCTTGTTGTCAAAGTACAACCTGTTATTCTCCTAGTTATTTCCCAATTTCTCCATAAACCTCTGTAACCAAATAATCTCTTTACTAGCCTCTGTAGTAGCAACATACTCTGCTTTCTTTGTTGAAAGTGAAACAACATTTTGTAGTTTTGAAATCCAACTTATTGGTGTTCCACCTACAGTAAAAACATACCCTATGGTGCTCCTCCTATTATCTTTAACATCTACCATATCTGAATCAACATATCCCTGTAGAACAGTGTAAGAACCTCCAAAACATAATGCATGAGTAGAAGTACCTCGCAAATACATGAGAATCCACTTTACTTCCTCCTAATGTTCTTTACCTGGATTTTTCATATACCTTCTCACAACTCCCACTGCATGTGGAATATCTAGTCTTGTGCAAACAATCACATACATCAAGCTACCAACTTCTGATGAATAAGGGACCATAGACATCTATTCTATCTCCTCCTATGTCTTGGGACACATTTCCTTAGTTAATTTGAAATGGCTGGCCAAAGGTGTACTAACTAGTTTTTCATTTTTCATTCTAAACCTCTCCAATGCCTTCTCTATGTACTCACCCAGAGACAATGTCAATTTGTGATTTTTTTTGTCTCTTGTTATTCTTATACCAAGGATTTTCTTTACAACACCCAAATCCTTCATCACAAATGAATTAGCGAATTTATTCTTGAGCTTTATATCCTACATAATAGACCCTGCAACAATCATGTCATCTACATACAATAGCAAGATAATATAGCTTCCATTTTCTATCCTTTTAAAATAAACACAGTGATCAGAATGAGATCTACTATAAACATGTTATGTCATAAACCTGTCAAACTTCAAATATCGTTGCCTTGAAGATTTATTTAGGCCATACAATCTCTTCTTCAACCTGCATACCAAATTCTCCTTCCCTTTTACCTCATACCCATGTGGTCGTTGCATATAAATCTCTTCCTCCAAATCCTCGTGGAGAAAAAAAAAAATTACATCTAACTGTTCAAAATGAAAACATTCTACTTCCACAACACTTAAAATAGTCCTAAATGAGTCATCTTAACAATAGGAGAAAATATTTCATAAAAATATATATCTTTCTTTTGTGCAAACCCCTTTACAACAACTCTATCCTTGTACCGCTTTTTTCCTCCATCTTATTCCTTCAACTTGTAAACCTATTTATTCTGCAATGGTATTTTTCATGTAGGAAAATGAACCAAGTCCCGAGTGTGCTTATTTACCAAGGAATCCATTTCCTCTTTCATGCATTTCTCCCACTTATTTTTAGTGTCTACCTGCATTGTCTCTTCATAGCATTATGGTTCACCAAAATCAGTCAGCAATAAATAATACAATGAAGGAGAGTATCGTTCAGGAGGTATACTTAATGTGGTAGATCTTCTAAAAACACTTGCATGATTTTGAGGTACCTACTTCTCATGTTGTTGTACATTTTGATTTTCTGGTACCTTTGGAATTTCTTTTTCAGTGATCTCATCAACCACTGTGTATATGGTTTTTCTTTTTCGGATTTCTTTCCCTGCAACTAATCTTTGTACATGACCTTCTCATTGAATATGACATCTCTAATCCTAATTATTTTGTGATTTTCATAATCCCATAATCGATAACCAAAATCATCAACATCGTATCCAATAAAGGTACACTTCTTGGATTTTTCCTCAA
>SNQJ01S0005004.1:121367-140357 GCA_010110895.2 Picea sitchensis
GACACATAGACTTTGCGTCTATACATTAGTATTTCATCTTCTCTTAGCTCATAACCTTCAAACGTTTGTTGTGACATACTTTTGTTGTAAAGTTTCCTTTATGTCCACATAACGTTGATCAGATTTGGAAACCTATAAAATTTTGTTGCTGAAATCAAATATTTACATGCTAACAATTGTAGCATGCATCTCATGCACCCTCCTGCTGAGTGTGTCAACCAACTTGTTCTCTTTTCCTATGATATCCTTTATGTCAAAGTCATACTCAATGAGGAATTTTAACCACCTGCTTTTTATAACATTTAAACTTGGATTTCCAAATAAATATCTCATACCACTATGGCTTGTCCTTGGTTCAAATCTTTTACCCATGAGATAGTGTCGCCACGTGTTCAAAGCATGCACTATGGATGTCAATTCTAAGTCATGAGTAGCATAGAGTCTTTCATGCTCCTTTAACTTTATTGATTCGTAGAAAACCACATGTCCATTCTGACTCGAGACTCCACATATCCATTCCTTACCTGCATCTTTGCACACGATGAAGACAGCCTATGAATCAGAAATCCTCAAAATTGGTGCAATTTTCAACAAACTTTTCAAGTTTTGAAAATTTCTTGGACAATCTGGAGTCCATTGAAATTGTGCACCTTTCTTTAGCAGGGATGTGATTGGATGTAAATATTTGAAAATCCTTCAATAAACCTTATGTAATAACCTACAGGTCCCATAAAGGACCTTAAGTCTGTGACATTTCTTAGTGTCAGCCATTCCTCAATCGATTTTATCTTTTTTCGGATCCACAGCGATTCCCTCCTTGGAAATGATATGACCCAAATAATGAATATGTCACTAATAAAATGAGAACTTGCTAAACTTTTCATAAATTTGATGCTCTCTCAATACTTGCAGTACCATCCTCAAGTGTTTCTCATGCTCTTCTTCAAGATTTGAGTAAATAAGTATGTCATCCAGAAATACAATAACAAACTTATCTAAATAACTTCTGAAAACTCCATTCATCAAAGACATGAAGACAACTGATGCATTTGAGAACCCAAATGGAACCACTGTGAAATTGTAATATATGTACCTCATTCTAAAGGAAGTCTTGTTGATGTCCTCTTCTTTAATTCTCACTTGATGATATCCAGATCTGAGATCAATCTTTGAAAATATTTGTGTGCCCCACATCTGATCAAAGAGGTCATATATACTTGGAAAAGGATATTTACTCTTTACTATTACCTTGTTCAACTTCCTGAAGTTGATACAATGTCTCAATGTACCATACTTCTTCTTCACGAACAATACTGAGGAACCCTATTATAGCCCTAAAATTCCCTACTCATGTATACATGGCCTTGGCCCTCTTACTTGCCTATTTTGCCAAAGCATCATTGAGAATCTCTTCTTAAAAAACCATTTTTTTAGAATATGTACGCGCCATGCACCATTACATCCCACGTACATATGCTTTATACACCACTACATCTAGCATACATATGCTTGATGCACCATTACATCTCATGTATGCTTGCAAAAGTTGCAAAAAACAAAAAGTTGCAAGGAATTTATTGAAATTCATGGGCTATTGGAAGTTTCCAAACTAATCCACCTGCTATAGCCTGTCACCCAACCAAATAACCATCCTTTTGTCATATAAAAATAGGTGTTGAGGTCTCATCTCACATCCAAGCATAAAAACAGTGAAACTCTGCCCAATTTCACTTCCCCTCCTTGCGCAAGATTTTTCTACCTTTGTGAGATATTGCCTCAACATTCCCTCATTAGCCCCTTCTTTCTCCATTCAATCCATTCCCTTCCATTGAGGTGATCAGAAGGTTGAGAGAAGAATTCCATTCAAGGTGCACTTGGAGCATGGTAAAGAGGATCCTGGACTAGGTTCGTGGAACGGTGGCCGACATAGATTGTAAGTTGTAATCTTTGTATGATGAATAAAACAATCACATGTTCCTGTCCCAAATGATGATGTCTTTAGTATTTTCATTGATTTATACTTAGCATTTAATATCTAACCCTAACTCATGAATGGAATAGAATGCTTGTAGTCCTTGTTTTCCTGTATTTGGATGCAGGTCGGCCATGGGAGGAGACGTGCAGTCAGTGGAACTACCAAGCTTGAGGAGATCATCACCAAACGTGGGATCAAAGGTATAGTTATCCTATCTCTTCTCTCATTTGTTGATCCAGATTATTTTCGGCACGAAATGAGAGCGGAGATATAATAAAGAATTGTACAGAGATATCTCAGATATCCAATATTATAACAAAAATGTATCAAAGATTCAACCATAAACACAAATATACAGTAATACACAATTTTCTATTAATGAGTGAAAATGTACAAAGATTGTAAAATACGGAATGAAAGACTCACTAGAATGGTGGCAGCTTATCTCTGACAAGATATGTGAAAAATACTCGCATCTGTGAGAAGATAATTTTACAATGAGACTCCAAAGTAATTTTTATCATAAATAAAATCCAAAACGCTAACCCCAGAAGATGAAAATCCAACAGTTTTGTGGACCCCGTTTTGGGTAGTTTGGTCTATCAACTTCCCGGGGTCGTAACTTTAGAATACGATCTATGTTTTGGGCGCAAAATAGCTCATTGGAAAGGTATCATCAAGGATATTAATTTTTTGGGCTCAATCAGAACCTTCAGCTATCATTGAAAAGATAGATCCTGAAAAATCTTCATCTAGGCCCTCAAAATGGCCCCAGAAGTTAAAAACTGCTAAAAATAGTAAATTGCCAAAATTGCCAGAAAATTGTTTTGAGAAAGTTGGAAAAGGTGGGAGGCCACCGATATCCACTTGGATCAATCCTCCCTCCTTAGTAATCAATGGTATCCATTGCGTAGAGTGCTCGAGGGAGAAGGAAAAGAGTTTGTTGAATCTGCATCTTGATGAGTTGCTTGCCTTGTTGGAGAAGTTGCATTTCTTTGCTTTTTAAAGGTTGTCACGAACCTGTGGTTGGAAGGGTTGGACCTTTTTAACCAGTCTATCTACATGATATGTTTGTGTGCAGAAGTAATCTTTTCTCTTTTCTATAGTATTTTCGACCTGATTCTGTTGGATAGAAGGTGCTTGGGCCAAGGATATAGTGGTTGCAGTATCCTTCTATTCACCTTTTGAACAGATTGTGAAGAAGCTAAATTTTGTAGTATGAGATACTACCTTGCGACATTTTTTATGTGGGACAGTAGTCGGAACCACCTCTAGTATCCTATAGAGATGACCCCCCAGAGTAACAATGACACTACGAGGTCGAGACTCAAAGATAGCATGGAACTTCCACATATATGGTTGGCCCAAGAGAACATCATAGACATCCATGGGGAAACATCACATAATACCTCATCCTTGAAGGGTTGGATGTCGTATGCAAATCGACACTATTGGATGATACAAAGATCTCGTCCCTGAAAAATACACCCGATGTTGTATGGTTGTGGGTGTGGTGTTGTCGACAATCCCAATTGTTTGATGACCTCTGCTGAGATGAGTTTCTTCTGGCTTATGCTATCAACAATAAAATGTAGCGGGGTCCCCTTCACCTACATCTTTGAATGAAAAAGGTGCTCCCCTCTTCAGTATCTATTCGTTCTTCTGGTCGAATTGTTGTGGTCTCGACAATAGCAGTGGGGTCTACATCAATGATCTATCTTCTATCAATATTTTTTGAATCAGATTTTGAATCATGGTTCGGGTCCTTGTCTTTGATTTCGGCCACCAATGATTGTTTTGAGTGACATTCATCGGTGTCGTGCCAGGGGATTTTGTGGAAATCACACCATTTTCTAGTGTCCTTCTTCATATTCCCGTGACCCTTCATTTCCTGTGTCTTGAACTGGTTTTCATGAGATTGTTTGTTAGGGTCATTTTTATTATACTTTGGTTGTTGCGGATTTGCAGACCTGAACTCCCATTTTTTCTGGTGCTTAAATTTCTACTCGATTTTAACAGCATATCGATAAGAAACACCAAGTGATGAGATGTCCAGAAAATCCATTTCAGTTTGTATGTATCTATGTAGAGCCCCACGACATTTCAGAACAAAATTTCATTTGGAGTCTTTGATACCCAGGTTGGTGCGCAAGGTATGGAAGGTATTGGTGAACTCTGGAATTTCTTGGCCCCTCTCTTGTCGTAGTGTGGCCCATCTCATATACTAGTCCTCATAGTTTCCAACAGGGTAATATTGTTCCTTTACCGTGTCCACAAAAAATTCCCAAGTGGGATTGGCCCCATATATTCCAAACTCTTCTATGGAACTTTTCTCCCAGTAAGTTTCCCACCAATGTTTGACATGGGGGAAATATTTAAGGAGTGTGAAGGTGATCTTTTCACTGTCGGAAAAATGGTGAACAGAGAAATAACCTTCTAGCATATTTAACCATTTGTCTAGGGCATCCGCATTTATTTGACCTTCAAATACGAGAATGTCAAAATTAACTTATACCTTGAAAAGAGAGGTGCTTCCAAAGTGGTTGTTTGATGAAGATTCTCATGTTGCTATCGGAAGGCATTGAAGGATGTGGAAAAATTTCTCCATCATTTCGTCCCTCTGTCATGTTAGACCTTGCTCAAGCAACATATTGATAGAATTATTTGCTCCGACGTTTTTATTTTCTTCCTCCATGGAGGGTTTTTTGTGTGTGACAGAGTGATTATGTTCAAGAGAGACAAGATCGAGACCCAAATTTCTATACTCGAACCTCGTCGGGGACATGCACTGAAAAAGAAAACGATCAAGAGCAACATGCTCTTTTACCACTGATCCAGATTATTTTCAGCATGAAATGCGAGTGGAGATATAATAAAGAAATGTAAAAAGATATCTCGTATATCCAATATTATAACATAAATGTATGAGATATGCAACCATAAACACAGATATACAGTAATCCACAATTTTCTATTAATGAGCGAAAATGTACAAATACTGTAAAATACAGAGTGAAAGACTCGCTAGAATGGTGGCAGCTTATCTATGAGAAGAGATGTGAAGGCGACTCACATATGTGAGAAGATGATTTTACAATGAGGCTCCAAATGCCTTTTTACGATAAATAAAATCCAAAACCCTAACCCCGGAAGATGAAAATCCAACAGTTTTGTGGACCCCATTTTGGGTAGTTTGGTGTATCAACTTCCTAGAGGCATAACTTTGGCATATGATCTTTGTTTGGGGCGCATGATAGCTCGTTGGAAAGCTATCGTCAAGGATATTCATTTTGGGGGCTCAATAAGAGAATTTGGATATCATTGAGAATATATATCCTTAAAAACCTTCATTTAGGCCCTCAAAATGGCCCCAGAAGTTAAAAACTGCTAAAAATAGTAAATTGCCAAAATTGCCATAAATTGTTTTGAGTGAGTTGGAAATGGTGGGTGGCCACCAATATCCACCTGGATCAATCCTCCCTCTTTAGAAAGAAATTGTATCCATTGCATTGAGTTCCCGAGGGAGAGGGAAAATATTTTTTTGAATCTACATCTTGATGAGTTGCTTGCCTTGTTGGAGAAGTTGTGTTGCTTAGATTTTTTAAGGTTGCCACAAACCTGTGGCTGGAAGGGTTGGAAATTTTTAACCAGTCTGGCTACAGGAGACACCTGTGTGCAGAATTAATATTTGTGATTTTATTCATTTTTTTCGACCTGCTTCTGTTGGATAGGAGGTACTTGGACCAAGTTTGTAGTGGTTGCAGTATCCTTCTATTCACCTTTTGAACAAATTATGAAGAAGCTAAATTGTGTAGTATGAGATACTACCTTGCAGCACTATTTAGGTGGGAGAGTAGTAGAAACCACCTCTGGTATCCTGTAGAGATGACCCCCTAGAGTAAAAATGACACTATGGGGTCGAGACTCATAGATAGCATGGTGCTTCCACATATATGGTTGGCCCAAGAGAACATCACAGACATGTAGCAAGGAAACATCACATAATACCTCATCCTTGAAGGGTTGGATGTCATATGACAACTGACATTATTGTCTGAAACATAGATCTCTTCCCTGGTGAAGCCACCCGATGTTGTATGGTTGTGGGTGTGGTGTTTTCAACAATCCCAATTGTTGACAACCTCTTTTGAGATGAGGTTATTCTCTCTTCTGCTATAAAAAATAAAATGCAGTGGGGTCCCCTTCACCCACATCTGTGAATGAAAAATGTGCTCCACCTCTTCAGGATTTGTTGGTTCTTCTCGTTGAATTTTTGTGGTCACAACAATATCAGTGGGGTCTGCATCGATGATCTTTCTTCTGTCATTATTTTCTGAATCATATTTTGAATCATGGTGTGGCTCCTTGTCTTTGATTTCGGCCACCAATAACTGTTTCGAGTGACATTCATCGGTGTTGTGCCAGGGGATTTTGTGGAAATCACACCATTTTCCAGTGTCCTTCTCCATCTTCCCGTGACCCTTATTTTCCTGTGTCTTGGACTGTTTTTCGGGATGTTGTTTTTTAGGGACGTCTTTATTATACTTTGGTTACTGTGGATTTGTAGACCCGAACTCCTGTTTTTTCTAGTGATTAAATTTCTGCTCAATTTTAACAGCATATCGATAAGTAGCATCGAGTAATGAAATGTCCAAAAAATGCAATTCAATTTGGATGTATCTGTGTAGAGCCCCACAGTATTTCAGAACCAAATGTCGTTCAAATTCTTTGATACCCATCATGGTGCACAAGGTATGGAAGGTATTGGTGAAATTCGAAATTTCTTTGCCCGTCTCTTGTCACAGTGTGGTCCATCTCATATACGGGTCCCCATAGTTTCCAATAGGGTAATACTATTTCTTTACCGCGTCCACAAAAAATTCCCAAGTGGGATTGGCCCCATATAATCCAAACTCTTATGTCGAACTGTGCTCCCAGTCAATTTTCCACCAATTTTTGACATGGGGGAGAGCTTTAAGGAGTGCAAAGGTGATATTTTCCCTCTCGAAAAAATGGTGAACAGAGAAATAACCTTCTAGCATATTTAACCATTTGTCTAGGGCATCTGCATCTATCTGACCTTCAAATACAAGAATGTCAAAATTAACTTGTACCTTGCAAGGAGAGGTGCTTCCAAATTGTTTATTTGATGAATATGTGCTTGTTTCTATCGGAAGGCATTGAAGGATGTGAGAAAAATTCTCCATCATTTCGTCCCTCTGTCGCGTGAGAGCTTGCTCAAGTAAAAGATTAATAGAATCGTTTGCTCCATCATTTTTCTTTTATTTCACCATGGAGGGTTTCTTGGGCATGCGAGAGCGATTTTATTCAAGAGAGACAAGATCGATACCCAACTTGTTATACTCAGACCTCGTCGAGGACATTCACTCGAAAAAAAAATGATCAAGAGCAGCCCGCTCTGATACAACTAATCCAGATTATTTTCGGCATGAAATGAGAGCGAAGATGTAATAAAAAAATGTACAAATATATCTCACATATCCAATATTATAAATGAAATGTATCATATATGAAACCATATACACAGATATACAGTAATACACTATTTTCTATTAATGAGCGAAAATGTACAAAGACTGTAAAATATAGAGTGAAAGACTCGCTAGAATGGTGCCAGCTTATCTCTGAGAAGAGATGTGACGGCTACTCGCATCCATGAGAGGATGATTTTAAAATGAGGCTCCAAAGGCATTTTTATCATAAATAAAATCCAAAACCATAACCTCGGAATATGAAAATCCAACAGTTTTGTGGACCTCGTTTTGGGTAGTTTGGTGTATCAACTTCCCGGGAGCGTAACTTTGGCATACGATCTTCGTTTGGGGTGCACAATAGCTTGTTGGAAAGGTATCGTCGAGGATATTAATTTTAGGGGCTCAAATAGATACTTTGTCCATGATTGAGAAGCTCAATCCTGAAAAACCTTCATTTAGACCCTCAAAATGGCCCCAAAAGTTAAAAACTGCTAAAAATAGTAAATTGCCAAAATTGCCAGAAAGCTATTTTGAGGGAGTTGGAAAAGGTGGGTGGCCACCGATATCCATCGGGATGATTTTATTTATTTACATTATTTTTGGTATGTTTAGGGTAGTATAAAGAATTGATTTACTTTTAGACGGTTATTCGCTCAGTCTACATCTTGAACCCTGGTGTAGTTAAAGAGGGGTTTTTCCTACTAGTAGAACTAGCGACCATACTGGGTTAACGTCAAATCTCGAGTTAGGGAAAGAAAATTTGTCACCTTATTACCCACAAGAGAATGGTCAGGTTGAAGCTATGAATAAGTCTCTCAAGACTATTCTTCAGTGGACAATCAATTCTGCCAAGTCAAATTGGCATTTGATGTTGTACTCAGTGTTGTGGGCCTATCGAATGTCTGTGAAGACTACCATCATTTTCTCACCTTTTCAACTCATATATGGGCTAGAAGCAGTCTTACCTATTGAGTGTCAAATTCCTTCTTTAAATTTGGCAGTGGAATTATTTTCGGAGACTTCACCGCTTGAGGAACGCCTACTATATCTCGAGCAGCGTCATGATGCAGCCTCAACCAATGAGGCTCATAAGCAACAATTCAAGTGTCAGTACAATCAGTCCATTTGTCCTCGGATTTTCTCTGAAGGTGATCTTATCCTGGTCTATGATCAATACAAAGATCCCATGGGGTCAGGCAATTTCAAACCCATGTGGTTCGGACCGTTCATTGTGAAAGAGGTCTTGAAGAAGGGCACCTACCATCTGGTTGATTTTGAAGTAAATGCCTTGGCGGAGCCTAGAAATGGGCTCTACCTCAAGAAGTATTACTCTTAAGTTGGTCACACGGGTGACTTATTTTACATATGTATAGCTTCTTATACGATTTTTGTCTTTTTTGTTTTATGGACGTGTAGTTATTTATTTCTTCTTTTTCACTGTGGAAAATGTCAAGTGAATCGGAGGTGTTTTTTGGGTTTGCAAACGACACTAGACGACACACTCGGAGGCTTGCTTCCGCATCTTGGTTGATTTTCACACCTAGAGGCCAGTTGCGATCTTCCGGAGGTATTTGTCTAGGCTATGCTACAAACAATGTTTATGAATACAATGTAGTGATAGAGTTGTTTCGTGGAACTTTGTTGCATGGAATTTCTCACCTCTGGGTCTACCTAGATGCTCAGTTGGTTGTGTCCCAGTTAAATAGAGTTTACCATGTTTATGATCCCACTTTTCACCGATGTTTCCTTAGGGTACGTCTCTTAGAATTTTATTTTGATTACATTACGTATATCCATGTTCCTAGGAGATTTAATCATATGACAGATACTCTAGCTAATCAAATATTAGATTGGCATGTTGCACACACATAAAAAGAAAATAACACACATACACATGTACATACATTTTTAAAAGATGTAATCCATAAGACGAAAAATTTGTATATATATATATATATATATACATCAAAAAGTGTCATGAGTACATAGGTGGGTGCGAACGCCTCAAAAATAATGTTCAGTATACATCGTTGGGCTTATGCCCTCAAAAAATACATGTACAAGAGGTTCCCTTGACACATCAAAAGTCTGTCATATCTAAGCATGGGGCCTATTGGCCCTGCCATAATGCACAACGGTGTTGGCCAAACATCGGAATAGTTGGACCCACATCTGTGGCAACCCTACTACGTGAGGTTACATGGAAGGCGGGAGATCCTTGATCTCGGCCATGGGTACTATGCGAGTGAGCGCAGTGAAGTTGCGCTCCACTCGTCTCACAACTCTCTCAGCCTCTCCAGCTAGAGGTCCCCCTATGATTGTTGGTCCATCAACTTCTCTTGGTCCTACCTCTGGTTGAGGACATCATCAAGTCCTCGTGAAGTCTATTGGGTGCACTAGTCCCACATCTATACATAGTAGATACACAAGATTCAGTCATTTGTACACATATAAAAATGATATATATATATATATATATAAACAATTAAAAAATAAATAACTTTAAAATCATGTTACCTATCTCTCCTCGCTCCTCTCTAGGAGGCATGGGCATGTCTGGATCTCTGGAGAAGTTGATCTCAGCATAAGGGTAGTCCTCAATCGTTGGAATCTGTCGTGCCCACCAGTGGAAGAAATTTTCATCAAAGGCCTCTATGGTCCTCCCTCCCTCTTGTCATGGCAACAATGCTACCCATATGCATATCACTGGGAAGGAGGACACATTCCCTTGTACCATCTCTCTGGGACTGATGCTGGGAACCCTCTCGAAGAAGAAGGAACATAAGATCGTACAGAACCCAAAGTTCTTGTCGGTACGTTTCCAACACTCTATCAATTGTCTCTTCATTCACATAAGCATGGCCATGCTCCAGTCAAAGATGTGTGCCTCATGACATTGAATGGAACATTGGATGTGTTCCCGGGAGGCCTGATGTAGGGCCGTATATCCAATAGTCTTCCCAATCAATAATCAGATCACTCGCAAAGACAAACTAGTGATCTTGTGGATCGGCACCTGAGAACCTACCTTCCCACTGCTAGCCTCACAATACATCCGGATATAATCCTCGATGTTGAGAGGCCCAGGGGGGATTTCCGTAGATTGATTGGTTCCCCTCTCCTCGAGATACCATTTAGGAAGTAAATATCCTTCGTCATAGGGGTCAACGACTGACCCTCCAGCATGAATTTCTCTGCATCCGGGTGCCAATAATCAACGAGAGAGTTAAGTAATTTGGGTTGTGCCCTCATAAAAGGACACTCGAAGAACTTCCATAGCCCACATTTTTTTAGTGTGGTGATGGTTGTAGGGTCCTCTTCGACCAAAATGTCTATGTCCTTGTGTTCCCTCTCCCTCCAATGGACATACATCCAGTTCCATGGAAAAATGGAGGAAGTTAGCTCTTTCATTTTTATTTTTTCAAAGCATGCAAAAGTGTACGTGGGCTATATTGGTCATAGTCGTGTATGTATGTGAGCATATTGTTTTCTTCCCGAGTACATATGCAGGCTTTCCTTGGACAGCCCGCGTACACACAGGGATGCTCTTTTTAGGAGATCTTGCCCCCTCAAAAACAAAAATAAATGCAAAATTGAAGTATGGAAATGAAAGAGGGATGATTTTGTACTTACTTGGTCCAAGTAGAAGTTTGTTTCGTCCATTGAGGCTCCCGGAATCAACTATTCTAGCAAAGGGGTTTTTTCTCCTTTTGGTTAATTTTTGAATTGCAATGGTGAAAATGAGCTGCCAACTTCTATTTATAGACTGTTTTGTCCTTTTTTCTGCTTTTTGACCCCCTTTGTCATTTTCCTGGCTTGGTAATCACTTGATTATGATTTCAAGTTTCTTATTGGGCGTTCCAGTTGTATTTTCCTTTTGGTTCGGTAACTTTTTGGGGGATGGGTCACTTTTTAGTATCCTTTGGTAAAAGTCGGTTTTTCGAACTTTTTGCATATAAGTTAGGATTTCATCTCTACTTTCTACATTTTGTTGTCTTTTCCACTTTTCCATAGGATCGACCCCACCGAAGTGCAACACGGAACCTTCATTGTTGCTCTAGAAGTGTCGTAATTAGGTGGTAGAGCCTATCTATACATGGATGCCCTAGGTAGATCCTTGTTGCATTTTGGCATCCATGTTGTCTGTAACGACTATAGGCTCGGGATTCCTTGTTAGTCCTGACATGATGATGATATTAAGACTCATTCATTTGATGCACCATCATTCTTGGCCTTACCCTCGGGACTCCCAAATGAGTACGATTTGTTGTCTTTCAAGCTCGCTTTAAAATTCAAAAGCAACATCCGACGAGACTGTATTTATTCTTTTCGATATTTTCTGGATTAACTGATAAAAGCAGCCCCTAGAGTCTTCTTTAATCCCTTTTCAGACTCTCTAAACATGAAAATATTGTCGAGCGATCTTGTTTCCCTTCACGCTCGCCAAACTTAAATTTGAAGGCAAATCTCTCTGGCGGTATTTTACCCCTTTTTCGGTCTGAACGGTTAATTTCATGAATAAAGGTATGCTCTAGGAACTTCGGTTCACTAGAAGAGTATTCTCAGGTGTAATTTTAACCCTTTTTCGGGCCTAAGGGACTAAATMTTTGAAAAAGGAACATTCTCCTTGGTTTTGGTTTATCACTTTTTTCGGGCCTTGGAGATTACTTACTAAAAAAGGAACCCCCACAGAGTCCATAGTTAAGCTCTTTTTGAGATTCCCTAAAATTGAAAAGATCGTCGAGTGACCTTGTTCCTTCACACATGTTAAATTGTTTCAGAAGAACATCTACTGGCATGAGTTTAACCATTTTTCTAGCATGTGTATTATAGCAGAAAAAGGTACGCCTCGGGAGATTCGTCTCACGGGGAGAGTTCTCCTTAGTAACTTTTATACTTTTTCGGACTAAGGAGACTAAACTCAGAAAAAGGTTGTGAGTTCATAGTTAAGCTCTTTTTAGACTCCTTAAAATTGAAAATATTGATGAGTGATCTTATCTTTTCCACACTCGTTAAAATGGTTTTGAATAGACATATTTTCGGTGCAAGTTTAACCCTTTTTCGAACCGACTAGACTATCTCCGAAAAAGGTACTCCCTGGAGTCTTCTTTCACATTTTTTCAGACTCTCTAAATGTGAAAAAACTACCGAGCTTACCTTCTCTGGGCTCGTAAAAATTACATGGAAGGGGTCTCATTTTTTCTTGCTTAATCACATTTGCACCTCTGCATCTTTGGCCAAATGTCGGCTCCATGTTGCTCTCAACTAAACCTTTGAAGCATGCCTTATATGCAAGCCTTGCAGCACTTCTTTCCTATGCGACTTGACACCTTGACCCATGGAGGAATTTTCCCCGAGTCTCCTTTTCCTGCACATGTCTCCTTGCTTTGAGCATTAGTATGTTCCTTGCGCTTGGAACTAGTATGATTGCTTGCGAAACTCGTTCCTCTTCTGTAACATAGCATTATTTTATTCTTTTTCAAGCTCTTAAAAAATTGAAAAAGACAAAAAAATCAAATATTCCAAAAAGAGGGGACAGGAAATATGTATTCTTTTTTCAGCATCACATAGAGTCTCCCTTGGACAAAGCACATCCTTTTGTTTGTTCGTCAAGCATTGGGATCTAGTATGAACTTAGGAATTTGTTATCATAACATAAATTTGTGTCCTCCTTCATTTGGTTACTCTTCCAAACACATGGAGAGTCTGCATTGCCTCCTACATTGCGAACTTATGTTAATATCATGATGCCTAAGTCTGATCATCTTTCGTTCTTTTGTCCAAGGGAATTTTCACTCAACCTGAGTCGGCCTTTCTGCACTTTGTCTCTTGACCTTCATGAGTCGACCATCCTGAGAGTCCAATAAATTCCATATCCAAAATCGATGAAGTTCTCTACCTGATCATCTAGATCCTCATGTATTTTCTCGAAGAGTCATCAAAGACCTTAGGGTAGTGAGTTATACACTCCCATTGTACTCCTACTTGAGTTTTGAAGATCTTAAATTTGTTTCTCTATCTCTGAAGGCCTCATCTCCAACCATTGGCATCACTAGCTTATCGAAGATGGATACTATGCTTGTATATATTCGATTGATTTTGAGATGTAGATATGGTGTGTATTACTTGTGGATACACTTTATATAGTTATATGACATGGATCTACAATGTATTTGAGTGGTAGTCATTATTTGCTTCATCTCGAGCATGGGTATGCCTGCCTCGGAGAGACAATTGTTTTTTTGCAGATGGCACCTCCCGAACTCTGGTCCCAGGCTCACTTGATTTCATACATTGGTGAAGATATTGTAATGTATTTTGGCCATCGGTTTCTCTTCTGACCTCACACCTTAGGGTGCATCTGTTACCACCCTAAAATTCCCTACTCATGCATACATGGCCTTGGCCCTCTTACTTGCCTACTTTTCCAAAGCACTGTTGAGAAGCTCTTCTTAAAAAACCATTTTTTAGAATATGCATATGCCATGCACCATTACATCCTGCATACATACTCTTGTTTCACCACTACATCTAGTGTACATATGATTTTTGCACCATTACAGCGTACGTATGCTTGCAAAAATTGCAAAAAATAAAAAGTTGCAAGGAATTCGTTGAAATTCACGGGCTATTGGAAATTTCCCAACTAATCTCCCTGCTATAGCCCGTCACCCAACCAAATAACCATATTGTTGCCATATAAAAGGAGGTGTTGGGGTCTCATTTCACATCCAAGCATAAGAACAGTGAAACTCTGCCCAATTTCACTTCCCCTCCTTGCCCAATATTTTGTTGCCTTTGTGAGATATTTCCTCAGCATTCCCTCATCAGCCCCTTCTTCCTCCATTCAACCCATTCCCTTCCATTGAGGTGATCAAAAGGTTGAGAGAAGAATTCCATTCAAGGTGCACTTGGACCATGGTAAAGAGGATCCTGAACCATGTTCGCAGAACGGTGGCCGACATAGATTATAAGTTGTAATATTTGTATGATGAATAAAATAATCACATTTTCCTATCCCAAATGATGATGTCTTGAGTATTTTCATTGATTTATACTTAGAATTTAATATCTAACCCTAACTCATGAATAGAATAGCATGCTTGTAGTCCTTGTTTGCCTATCTTTGGATGCAAGTCAACCTTGGGAGGAGACGTGCAATCAGTGGAACTACCAAGCTTGAGGAGATCATCACCAGACATGGGATCAAAGGCATAGTTACCCAATATCTTCTCTCATTTTCTTTCTTTACATTAGTTTTGGTATGTTTTGGGTAGTATATATAATTGATTGACTTTTAGACGGTTATTCTCTATGTCTACATCTTGAACCCTGGTGTACTTAAAGGGGGGGGTTTCCCTCTAGCACACCCCAAGGAGACACGCTTTGGAGTATATACCCCCTCTTTAGAATCTCTTCAAGTTGCATCTGCAACTCCTTCAATTCTTCCATACTCATCCTATAAGGAGTCTTAGATATGGGTGTTGCTCCAGGAATCAATTTTATAGAGAAATCAATATCTCTTTTTGGTGGAAACTCTGATATCTCTTTAAACACATCCTTGAATTCTTTCAGTACTACAAAGTGGTCAAAATTTGGCGCTTTATCCTTAGGTGCCTCTTCCTTGTGTGATTCAAATACTTGGCATCCTTTCCTGTAACTTTTTTTCAATTGCAAGGTTGAAACTTCTCTGATAGTTACATCTCTTAGAATTCCTTGAATTGTTCTTAAGTTCCCTTCCTCATTCAAACAAGTGAATGCCTTATTGTACCAATCCAAGACAACATGATGATGGGACAACCAATCCATACCAATGAGAAAATTGTACGAGCCTAAAGGTATAATATGTAAATTAGTCTTGTACATAGTCCATTCAATTCCATTGGACATGCCTTGACCATCTTAGTAATTTTCCTTTTTTCCCCTGTAGCTAGTTGCACCGACAATGTTTTCCAAGCTTGTTTCTCGGCAATTGGAAAATTTCCACCATCTTAGGATCTAGATAACTATGACTAGCTCTTGAATCAATTAAAATAGAAATGGGTTGGTGATTAATATTACCTTCCACTTCAATCATGTGTGACTGAAACTCATCTTGGTTGTTATCTAGGGCTTCGTAAATCCTTGGTACATTTCTTCCCATGTCCTCAATTGTTGCAACTTGTTTTACATTTTACGTAGTCCTCATTTTATCACCTCTTTGAGGGAAATCTTTGTGCATATGATCTCCGCCACAACTCCAACACTCCATTGGTTGTTTTGTTGGCCTAGTTTTCATTGCCTCAATCATTCTAGACTCCTTGGGAGTTTTCTGACCTTGCACAGTATTTCTGAAAAAGTCTGGCTTAGCTCCCTTCTTCCTTTGATCCAACTTACTTTTCATCGTGTCTTCCCAAGACTTATAGAAAGTCGGTCTTCCCCTTTGCTAATATTAAATACAATTAATGTGCCTTGTAGTTTCCTCCATTGTATTGGGGTCATCATATTGTATCTTGTCACTGATAGATGAAGGCAACCCACTGAGGTACCTTTGAATGTTAACTTGCACATCCTTGATGAATGTGGCATATTTCAGTAGCTCTAATAATCTTCTTTCATACTCATCTATTGTCATACACCCAAGCTAGAGTTCGAAGAAATCCTTCATTTTCTTTTCATAGTATCACTTGGTTAAGTATTTCTTTTCTAAATACCTCTTGAACTCCCTCTAATTAACATTTTTCTCATTAATATGTTTCACTTGCATGAAATCATCCCACCACATTGATGCCTTTCCTTTTAATTGATAGATGGAAATTCTCCCTTCTGCGTGTGCAAAATATTTATGCAGCTGGGTACTTCATCATACCCATCAACCACATCTCTGCATCTTCATGCTTCTTGTGCTCATTGTCAAAGGTAGGAGGATTGATATTATTCATTTCTACCTATAGCTCATCCAGCCCAGTCCTTCTCTTATTCTTTCTAACAAGAGATGGACTTGAGCTACTGCGTGTTTTCCTAAACGAATGCTTTGGTGATTGAGGTCAACACCTACTAGCACTTCTTGCTTCTCTTATTTTCTCATCATGAAACTTGTGACTTATTGACCTTCTTATCTCTATCTCCTTATCCATTTTCTTTTCTATTATGTCCATGATTTGCATAAACTTGACATTGAAGTCATCTTGTTTCTCCTTACCTCTCATAAGCCTTTCATTATCATGTTTATAGCTTTGGACATATTTTTGCAATCCCTTTATGGTTTCTACCAAGTTTATGTGCTCCTCCTTGGATTATGTACCATCAGCACCCAAACTGACATACAAATAATCGAATTCATCGTCAGGATTGTAAGTCCTTTGTGCATATTCCATGATTTTGGCCTTTTGTGTTGATTTTATCCTTCTCGAATCGTTGATAATTCTACAAAATGTTCAGACAACAAGATATGTTAGGTGAATTCATGAGACAAATTCATGAAAATTCTGCACCATATTGTCATAATCCCTTCTTCCAAATCCCATGCGCACATTGGTATTCAACACACACCAATGCGTGGTGTTGATATTTGACATGCACATTGTGTATTCGTATTGCACATGCATGGCAATTTTGTTCCACGTAACCCTAAACCTTTAGTGCGTACACATGTGTACCATTGTTTAATGCCCAGTTCTAGTGTCGCACCCTATAATACCCAACATTTAGTGTGCACACTTATGCATTCTGATCTTATGCACATCATGGTTGCGTTGAAATTCCAAATTCGATCACATACCATTCTGAATTTTTCCTTAAGTAGAACTCGTCCCATGTAGGCTCAGTGTTGAAACTGGAGCTTTGATGCTTCTTCTTGACCTCTGGCTCATACAAGTCCAATGTTAAACCAATAGCTCGGATGCCAGAATGTAACGTCCCCAGCCACCCAAGCTGGGCCATGTCACACAACCTCAACTTTTATCACTAGGATATTCTTTGTAGCAACCCAAGCTCACTATTGGACCATGCTACTCCAAAAATCCATTGCGCATATTCTATTCTAATCACAAGTATGTGCAGTATCACTTGAAGTAATGCATTCAATCTCAATCTAAGACACGCCACACTAACTTTATCCTTTTAACACAACTTTAAGCAACGAAAGTAACTCAAAACAATTGCGCATTATTATATTAGTCGCACAGCACTAATGTGTGCACAACCATACTGGCATCACATGCCAATTTTGATTTCCTTGTGCATGGGGTCTATTTCCCTGAACGCACACATGAGTTCCAGCCTCTTGTGCACACAGGCTACTCTCTTGCGCACCTGGCCATTCAAACCTTGCCTCAAAGACTCTTGACCAATATCGTAAGGTTAATTTAACAGGAAAGACTATCAACATTCGTCATACTCATGCACAACTACAATAATGACTAATAACACCACACTTACATGTGCAAACAACATTAAATAGAATAACAACAATTACTTATATGCGACAACATACAAGAATTAACCCATTTCAAACATAGATAAATAAGCACACGGTAAATGAGACAAGCACATAAATAACACTTATCTTTGTGAAAGTCACCAACTATGTGAAGAAATCATGCGTTCCTCCCAGCCATAGACTCTATTGCTCATATACTTTCAGCAACAGGTCACCCTCTAGCTAGGGCTTAACTCCACCAAGGTAAAAGGGTTCCCAATGACAGGATAGAGTCTGATACTCAATAGAATTGCTTAGTCCAATGTGTGACTGTTGCAACTAGTCTACAGCCTCTCATTCCTCACACACCTGTCACACCCAAGGAAGTGTGCCCCTTCTCTTCTCAACAATCCCTTGGCTGCCCCATTTCCCTTCTAGGGTTCCAGCAACAGGCCGGACAGGAAGTCTCCAAGCCCTACAAAAAATGCCCAACGCATCAGGGAACAATTCTCAGCAAAACTCTCACCTAGCGAGTATGCTCACGGGACTAAAAACATGCTTCTTCAATAACTAATGTCTCACCCAGAGAGACTGCCCACAGGCCTAACAACCCACCTCTTCGACATAAAAAATCTGGACACAAAATAGAGTTTTTCTTTGTAGATAAGGTAATAATCGTATTTTACAGATCCTTTGACCCCTTCTGCCTACGAGAAAATGAATAACCCCCTTCCAAAATACACTAAGGCTCGCAATATATATTGCATGCATTAAACTCGACACTTCTCGCCTTCAGAAGTAGATTTATCCACTTGGTGACTTGTTCTCATTCCTCAGAACTTAGGATAAAACAATTATCCATAACATACACTTTTCCGGAAATATTAATAAAATATTCCCTAAAACTTAAGTCCCCCCCCCCCACCTTTTCCTTTTTCGGTGGAGTTATCCCCCTGACTCTTTTTGTTTAGTTTGTATGTGCACAGCGATGTGATATTATTAATGATTGTGATTACATTTACATGGATATGTGCATTGGCCTATTTGCATCCTGAATCACTAGCCTCATAACCATACAGGCTCGTTGGCCTCTCTCTCTCTCTCTCTCTCGCTCTCTCTCT
>SNQJ01S0005004.1:140476-152337 GCA_010110895.2 Picea sitchensis
TATATATATATATATATATATATATATATATATATATCAGTGTTGTGTGCACTTGATTAAGTGCACTAAGAAATGTGTGCACCCTTTCTTTGATGAGAAATGTTGCGCACCTACTTAGGTATGTGCAACACCATTAAATGTGTGCACACTTCCTTCAATAACAATTATTCACGCACTTACCCAGGTGCGTGCAAAACCAAAAATAGGTGCCAACGGCTCACCAGCCTATATGTACAATTACAAAGGGTTCGGATCAGAAACATTACACCAACGTTTCTCCTAATTTATCTCTAGAATTTTATAACTTCTTAACTTGAAATTTTGACTTGTAGTGACCCAATACTTACTAAATGCCTCTGGGTATTGGGCTATCAACCTATTTCATTACATCTATGTTTACTGTAGAATTTTTCTTTAACATTTTTTGTTTCAAACTTATTTTTATACAAAATCCATAACAATTTAACTTAATAATTAAGAACGATTACAAATTTTGAAAAACATATCTATTTAATATTATTTAATAGTATGAGTAGCATCACTCTCTCTTTTAAGGGAGATATAGAATTGATTCTCTTGTACAATCTCCCACTATAAGATTCCCATAATTCTCTTTTATTGCAGAGGTATAATACAATCAAACACCCCTACCTAATCAAATGAATGTGCATCCTTAACGAAATCCCTTTATCTAAATTTAAATAACAAAGTTGTTAATCAAAATAATTTAACTATAATCAAATTTATCATCGTCCTCTTTGTTAGACTCTTCAAAAAGATAAATACTTGTATCCAGGATATAAAATTTATGTCATTTACAAAATCACATAATATGTTAAAAATAACTCTTGCTTGATATGTAGTGGTCACATGAGTTGTGATTGAGTTGTCATTTTGTGCAAGTTTAGTATGATCTTTGTAATGATTTAGTAATATTTTGTGTTGTTGATAAGAGAAGCACAAGAAAATCTTGGGGTGTGAGGAGTGTCAATGTAAAAGTTCAAATGAAGCTTTTGTATTTAAATATATCCTCATGTATCATTACATGGAGCACGTGGGAATATAAAGATGTATCTTTGAGATTGAAGGCTTTACTCCATATGAGGGTTTTTACCATTGTAACTTTTAACCCTTTTTTTCTTGTTGTTATGTTGTTGGTTCTATTATTTATTTATTTATCGGTTTTTTTTAGGGATTAGCTATTTATTGCAAAGGTTTTACTTGGTATCAAAGCAAACATGGACATGATCTCGAGCATAAGGGAAGTTTGTGGATTTTATTTGTAGGTTATGGTTTTTCTTGTGGAATTCCTTGTTCAGAAGGACATCGTTGTAGCTATGTGAAGGCATGAAAGGCATAATTGGGGAAGGGAGAGTATTTGTTTCTACCATTTTTCGCTCATAATGATGCATGAGCTTGGACATGGTGAGCAATTTGCAGTTCCAAAAAAACTTGGCATAGTTTCTTATTGGTATCATTTGCATTTTAATTCGATGGCAAAAATAAAAATGCATGTATGCCAATCTCAATGATGCATGCAACACATGCAAGTAGTTGGTGAGAGAGAAATTGTGAGTAGTTGTATAGAAGGTAGTAGTATGGTACATGGTTATAGAAGGTAGTATTATGGTACATGGTGCATGGTGTGTGTTTGAAAGTTCCAAGGATAGTATGAAGTGGAAGTCATGGTTGCAATAGTGAAATACAACGTGTGGAGATGCATGTTGGGAGTGTCTCCCATGGTGAGAGTTATTATTTTCCTTGCTAAATAGATCTTGTTTGTTGGCAATTGTCATATGTTGGTTCCATGATTGTCATATTTGAGAGGGTTGACAATGTGGTTGAATACACAATGGAGAGACAAAGTTTGTGATTGTTAAGAAGAAATCATTATGGACTAGCTAAAGATAGATATTGTCAAGGAAAACTTATGAGAATGTAACTTTGTAATGGTAGAGATGAGGATTTACAATGATGAAATGGAAAACTCATTGGATGATTCATGTTATAGAAGGCAATCTACATGGAGCTTGTCTTGAGAAATGTACAAGCATGAAAAGATGAGATGACACATATTCTTGTACTCATGTAACTTCATGTTTGGAGTAACTATGAAGTGTTACTACATGATGTGAAGGGTACATGACTATAAGACCTATTGTGGCATGCATAACCCTTGAATTGTTGGTCTTGTAAGGTGTGTCAATAAATCTAGTGAGACATGATGATATCGCTAGTGTTAAAAACAAGTAGGCATGTTGGTGAGGATGTGTATGTTGGCCCTTGACCAAGTTTTGGGAGATCCTTGGTCAAGTTGACCTATTTTGGGACTTTAAAAGCCTGTCGAAGATGGAGCGCAAGATGAAGCAGAGATCGCGGGATCTTGGCCCCTTTTTGGGTCCTTTCTGGGATTTGGGAATATGTAACAGGAATGGGATGTTGGCCCATGGGTTTACCCATGTTTAGGCCTATTTTTTATGTATAAATAGAAGGCTAGGCAATGTAAGAAGTAGTTGAATAGCGCGCAAGTGTTGTGCAAGTTGGCTAAGTGCTAAGAGTGGGATCTGTGTGATCAAGAAGTGTAAGGCTTTGTGCATACTATGTGAGACTTGCAGAGCCAAGTGCAAGTCATTGGAAGAGACTATGGAGGGCTTTGTGTTGTAACACAAGGAAGAAGGATCTAGCAAGTTGCACAGATCTTTTGTCCTATGCGGAGTAAGATTTTGAGGCTCTCTGCATGTAACCCATTGAATAAGTTAATAAAGAAGAAGAGTTGGTGGACATAGCCCCAGGGTGGGGGTGAACCATGTAAATATTGTGTTATTCTTCTCTGTGCGATGTTCTAATGTGTTTATGTGTTAGGTGATAAGTGCTTTGATATAGATAGATAGATATGTTTATGATTTGTGCTTATGATGAATCTAGATGCTAGATCTGACATCCGTGACCTTGCTTAGTGCTTGAATCTGCTAGATATGATCTAATTCCTTTGCTAAGTGTTTGTATACATTAGATCAGGGTGAATATTGTGATGCTTTGTTTTCTCTGCGGAGTAGATATTGGTTAGATAATGATGAACTAACGGTGCTAAGTGCTCTATTAAGTGTTATAATCACAGATCTGTGTCCCATCTAAGGTTGCAGACACCTGAGTCCTACAACCACCCCTGTCTCTACCTCAGGTGAGACTTCATCTGCTTCGCAAGTGTTGTTGAAAGGGCTGGTAGTTAGGGTTTTGTTGGTGCGTTGTTGTAGTGTTGAACCCTGGGTCTGCCCTTGTGCCAACAAATGGTTCTATTATGTGCTAAGTGTTGTAGTTAGGATTTTTTTGGTGCGTTGTTGTAGCGTTGAACCCCGGGTTTGCCCCTGTGCCAACAAATGGTTCCATTATGTGTTATGTGCTAAGTGCTTTGATATAGATAGATAGATTTGTTTATTCTTTGTGCTTATGATGAATCTGGATGCTAGATCTGACATATGTGACCTAGATTAGTGCTTGAATCTGCTAGATCGGATCTAATTCCTTTGCGAAGTGCTTCTATACATTAGATCAGAGTGAATGTTGTGATGCTTTGTTTTCTCTGCGAAGTAGATATTGGTTAGATAATGATGAACTAATGGTGCTAAGTGCTCTATTAAGTGTTATAATCACAAATCTGTGTCCCAGCTAAGGTTGCAGACACCTGAGTCCTGCAACCACCCCTGCCTCTACCTCAGGTGAGACTTCATCTGCTTCGCAGGTGTTCCCGAAAGGGCCAGTAGTTAGGGTTTTGTTGGTGCGTTGTTGTAGTGTTGAACCCTAGGTCTGCCCATGTGCCAATAGTGTATATCGCAAAACATGTAATCTTGGATAATCGTGTTATTCATGTGTGTTAAGTGAGTTGAGATAATGATCATGATTGTTGTAGTGTATATTTCTTCTAGGGGAGTATTCCTTAATAGATATGACAAAGAGATGTCATAAGAGCCCAATTTGAAATGTATGAGATGGTGGATTCACAACAAGTACTTGCATATTCCCCCTTAGCCTTTCATTCTTTGTTGCATAGTGATCCTTGACTTGTAATACCATGAGATTGAAATCCCCAATGATTTGAAACAATCGCATGCCCATCTCTACAGTTATTTCAATTCCTAAGAGAAAGGCCTTGTACTCAACAATGTTGTTTATGGCCTCAAACTCCAACCTATATGAAAAATTCAATGTATCCCCTTGTGAAGAGATAAAGACAATGCCTATACCATTACTTGATTGAGATTGTGCCCCATCAAAGTGCATCGTCCAAATCTCATCATCATAACCCTCTACTTCTTCCCTTTTGATTTCAAGGGATAACAAGTGGGAAAGGATTGCGTAATTACCCATATCATTGTCTAAAGTGCATATGAATTCATTCATAGGTTCATTTGGGTCTTCTACATGAAACCTCCTAAATTGTTCCCTATGCAAAGTAACAAAGGTACCCTTGCAACTTAGAATGGTTGCATAAGATATATCCATTTGCAAACTACCACCCAAGCTAGTGGCCCACTTTCTACACAAGAGCATTCCCCAAGAATCTGGAACATTGATTACCACAATATCCATTAAAACCAAGATGTTTGAGTACATAACCAAATTGGCATGCAAGTCTTTGATTAGGAAAAATACTTTAATCTCTCTTGAGTGCATGGCACACACATTTCTACATGGTCGGGTGATTGTCAGGCCTAATTTTCTCATCACCTTCAATAGCATGGCATTGGTGGATGCCCTTGAATCTAATATACAATTGTGCAATAGCAAATCATTAAATTGCAATGAAATGTAAAAGGGACTATGACTACCATTTTTTCTCCCTTAAGTTCATGTTTTGCAACACCTTGAGGGCATCCTCAAGAGGGGATTCATTGACTTTTCCAAATCCCAAATTTTCTTATTCTTTTCCCTTTGTGATGGGATCTTTAAAACTTCAATTAATGGGACCGACACATGAGACTTTATGAAGTACAATACTAGATCAATATTCACATCATTACATGTAATTCTCACAATACTTGACATTGAGCACTCTCCACTTTTTCTAGTTGGTTGTGTCAATTGGTTATCCTTAGGGGCAATTTGAGATTGTTGTTGTAGAACATTGGTTTCCTATTGAGATGACTTGTCCCTTTACTCATTTTTTTCTCTTTACTTCTTTTTGTAAAGAATTTGGGGAAAGGGCTCTAGAAAGAGTGGAGGCATCAAGATCTTTTTCTTAACCTTCCTCATTTGTTCCTCGGAAACATTGTATATTTTAGATGTGACATTATTTACAATGTCCAACCACTCACGTACATAGTTATGTACCTCAATCCCACTTGATTCTTCTTAGTTGGATTCACTAACGTGATTCTTCTTAGTTGGATTCACTTTCATGTCTGATAACATCCTTTGCAATAAGGAAAGTGTCTTAGTCACGAGGTTTCTCACATGGGTTGCAGTAAGGTAATGTCCAATGATCCACTACATTGTTGTTTTTTAGTGGGATTGGAACTCTTTCATTTTGGTTGAAGTGTGGATTTTGAGGAGGTCTAACCCATCACCATTTCCCCTTGGTGGATACCTATTTGGTTGTGATTGTCTTTATGGATACATATTTGGTTTTGATTGTCTTTCTAGATGGACAAGCCTATTCTAAATTGTTATGTTTTGTTGTGTAAAATTGGCTTCCATGCATTTTAAAATTTTGATTATAGATTTCAAATGGTTAGGGGTTGGGTTAGTGGTATTTATTGCTCCCTTCTTAGGCTCATTTTGGGTGGTATGAGTTCTAAATCTACTTGATTGGTTTGCCTTACTAGTTGTAGTCATGTTTTTCTCAATATTAATAGCAACTTCCTAGGCAACTCTAAGGTTTTGGGAACTTTTTGCCTCAAATGGAAGTCTAATTTTCCCTCAAATGCATCAAGATAGTAAATGAGGATAGTTGGGTCTGGGGGCTTGATATTAGCATGGAATTTGTTGGACAATTTGGCTAAACCTCTTGTTAAAATCCTCCACTATTTCATTATCATTCTTCTTATTGGTACTAAGGGAAACAAGTAAGTACCTATTGTCCTTTTTTTCTCCCCACTTCTCCATAAACAAGATCTCTAATTGAGTCATTTTGCTAATGTTGTTTGCAGACAAACCTGTAAACCAATGTAAGGCATCCTCTTCTAGGGAGAGTGCAAATAATTTCATTCATACATCCAAGTGAGGGATTCCATGTTTCATGATCATAGCCTTAAATGCCTTCCAATGATCTATAAAAGATACAACATTGTTTCTTTAGAAGGTAGGCAACTTATGAATGGATTTCTCAGGCACATCATGGGGTTGACCTTGAATATTGGTGAAGTTAAATGGCCTATATAGTTCATCAATCCAATCAGAGATTATGAATTAGGTGGAATTTGAAAGATTATTCTTAAACAAACACTTGATGTCTTCTACAATAGGGGAGTCTAGGTTGTTTGAGTTATGTATCCTATTGACTCGTCTATGAAAGTACCTTTATGTTTTTAGGATCAAATGAACTATGCCTTGAGAATATGTTCTTATGGAATATATCTTAGGCATAGATTCACCTTGTGGAGTCACTAGATGAGCTCAAATGTTGATTTCCAATTAACTCAATGTTCATTAAATTTGAATCTAAGGTATTATAGACAAGGGGTAATGGATTTTGTCACTGGCAATGGTGCTACAATGTTTCCTCCTAGGTTCTCACTTGGTGCAAAAGTCCACTAAGCACAAGTGATGATACCCTAAGGGTAACTTATGCAAGCCAACACTGTCACCTCAGTGGCTTTGCCTTTATCAATATGCAGAAGTCCTCTAAGAACAAGTGATGAGACCCCAAGGGAAACTTATTATAGACATAGGGTAATGGACTTTGTTCTCGATGTTGCATCATAGGTTATCACTTGGTGAAAAAGTCTCCTAAGAACAAGTGATGAGACCCCAAAGACAACTTATGCAAGCCACGACTATCACCTCAGTGGCTTTGCTTTTCTCACTTGGTGATTTGGGGTGAGAAAGGCTCGAACTCTCGACCTCAGGATTTCTCAACGATAGCTATGAGACCTACGCGCTAACCAACTGCGCCACCACCCCGTTGTGATCAGTATTGGAATTTGATGTTTTGACTATAACATATAAAAGCCGTCTTTTATAGTCACATATTACTAAAGAGTAGAAGTGTTTACAATGCCCATTGGGGAATATATTAAATAAAGGTTAAATGATTATGCTTTTTAGAATGGTTTATTATAAGTGAGGGGGTTTCATTTAATAAATTTAAGGACTTTTGAATTAGCACAAAATCAAGCGTCATAGTTATATTTTGGGTATGAATGTAATGGTTGATGCAATTCAATTAGAAATTAATAATTATTGGATGGAATAATATATATGGTCGACTACGACTTAGGAGATCTTTACATCAATCATTTTCCAACAAAAATGATCATCATACAATATAAAACACCTACCTAAATTATAGGTCATACCATGATTTCAAATTTTGATAAGAATTTGATGCCCTCATAAAGTACAATTCCTTTATAATGTTTATCCTAAATTATAATATCAAAAATAACTTATAAATTGTACTAGGTGAAATATCACAAATCGTATTCGTGGATGGGCTGCTAAAGGCTAGGGCCACAACACCCCTCTGTGTTGTGTGGCCACCAGCATGCATAAAAATACAATTGAGATGAATGTAAGTGTAGGGGAGTCTGGTCCCACTCGTTTCATGGGTGAAAGGGTTGTCCTAGTGGCATATGAGGTTGAGCTTACTAGTTTGTGAAATTATATAAAGGGGGGAGGAGAGGTTGGCTCCTTTCGGAGTGTGGGCATGCAACGTACGAGGCTCAACTTACTAGTTTGGGAACTTATGTTTCACATCATGCAAAAACATAGGGTGATGGGTTACATATCGTTGATGGAGGTTAATAGTCTGAGGATGTTAATTTCAACTACAAGGAAGTTGGGCCTACCAAGAGAAGTTGGACATGATTTACAAGGTTGTGCAGCGTGCTCTTGTGAGCGCATTAGTAGAAAGCACAATCCAATCGCCAAATACCCCGTTGTATTTTTTTGTTTCTATCATAGTTTCAGAGCGTTGTTTTTTTTAGTTTGGTTGGGTGGGTTCATTGTGACTGCACCCTGCATTGGTGTAGGATATTGTTGCACTACTCTGAGTTGTGGAAAGATGTTTAGGGTAGACTATCTGGTCACGATAGTTCTTCCACTACCATGGGAAGCGTGGGATATAACTCTGTTGAAATTCTATTTAATTTTTCCCAATATTTTGTCTACCCTTCTTCTCATATTGAACTTAGTTACAATGACGAAAGGAAACATTCCTATGGTTGGGGAATGATGGAAAAGGAAAGCCATAGCTTGTACACTGAAGGATGTTATCCCTAAGGATCCTAGGTATGCCATCTAGGTTGAGAAAGGTGCCTAGGAAGCAACTTGATTCTTCTTCTCTAGGTTTCTTGATTTTGTAAAAGTAGAATTGGAGGAAACGGAAGGCATCATCAATGAAAAAGACAAAAAATATCCAATGAACAGATTCAGGAGGAATTTGAAGGTTAGGTTAAGGCCCTCATTTCCCAAGTTATAGAAGAGAGTATCTTGGAACAACAAGATATCCTCCATAAAATCGACATGTTAGATGGGAAATTTGCAGCGATCTGTAAAGTTGGGTTTCAGATAGAAATTGAGGTTTCTTAGAATTAAGATGACACTGACTCCATAGTACTAAAGGAGGACTCCCATATATTTTTGAGAACACGGTCCAACCCCATTTGTTTAGATCAGGACTCCCAAACTTTCGGTGTTGCTCAAGAGGAACCGATGGAAACTAAGAATCCAAAGGACCAGCTTGTGGATGAAAGCTCTCTGCCTCCCACTACTTAACTCAATAATAGTTTTATGTTATCTAGTTTTTATTTCCAGTTATCAGTTGTTAGTAAATATTATCATCTATTTGTTTATATTGAACAATAGGTCGATAACTTCAACTGTAATGGAAAAGTATGCTACTTTTAAACTAGTGAAGGTTATGGTTTCCCTTGATCCAGATTATTTTTCAGCACGAAATGAGAGCGGAGATATAATAAAGAAATGCACAGAGATATCATGGATATCCAATAATATAATAGAAATGTATCAGAGATACAACCATAAACACATAGATACAGTAATACACGATTTATATTAATGAAAGAAATCTATAGAGACTGTAAAAATACAGAGTGAAAGACTCGCTAGAGTGGTGGCAGCTTATCTTTGAGAAGAGATGTGAAGGCTACATGCATTCGTAAGAAGATGATTACAATGAGGCTTTGAAGGCCTTTTTACAATAAACTAGAATGTCAAAAACCCTAGACATCCAAAAACCTAACCCTAGGAGATGAAGCACCAAAAGGCATGTGGGCCCTGTTTGGGTAAGTCAATACATCAACTTCTCAGGGTCATAACTTGTGCATACGATCTCCGTTTTAGGTGCACGATAGCCCGTTGGAAAGGTATCGTTGAGGAGATTCATTTTGGGGGATAAATCATGCCTTCGGCTATACTTGAGAAGCTCTATCCCGAAAAACCTTCATTTAGGCCCTCAAAATGGCCACGGAAGTTAAAACTGCTAAAAATAGTAAATTGCCAGAAAATTGTTTTGAGCGAGTTGGAAAAGGTGGGTGGCCACCAATATCCACCTGGATCAATCCTCCCTCCTTAGGAATCAATGGTCTCCATTGCATTGAGTTCTTGGGGGAGAGGGGCAAGCGTTCGCTGAATCTGAATCTCGGTGAGTTGCTTGCCTTGTTGGAGACGTCGTGTTGCTTGGTTTGTGGAAGGCTGTCACAAACCTATTACTAGCGGGATTGAATCTGTTCAATCGGTTGGGCTACA
This sequence comes from Picea sitchensis, assembly GCA_010110895.2. Lineage (NCBI taxonomy): Eukaryota > Viridiplantae > Streptophyta > Pinopsida > Pinales > Pinaceae > Picea > Picea sitchensis. The sequence goes on from SNQJ01S0005004.1 coordinate 150,404, forward strand.
TGAGATGTTTGTGTGCAGATGGAATATTTGTGCTTTGTTGCAGTCCTTTCGACCCTTTGTTGGATAGAAGGTGCTTGGGCAGAGGTTGTAGTGGTTGCAATATCCTCCTATTCACCTTTTGAACAGATTGTGAAGAAGATGAACTTTGTAGTATGAGATACTACCTTGCGACACTTTTTAGGTGGGACAATAGTTGGAACTACCTCTAGTATTCTGTAGAGATGAGCCCCCAAAGTAACAATGACACTACGGGGTTGAGACTGATAAACAACATAGTACTTCCACATATATGGTTGGCCCAAGAGCACATCRCAGACATCTAGTGGGGAAACATCACATAATACATCATCCTTCAAGGGTTGGATGTCATATGACAATCGAAAYTGTTGGCTGACACGGAGATCTCTTCATTGGCGAAGCCACCCGATGTTGTATGGTTTTGGGTGTGGTCTTGTCGACAATCCCAACTGTTTGATGACCTATGTTGAGATGAGTTTCTTCTGGCTTCCACTATCAACAATAAAATGCAGTGGGGTCCCCTTCACCCACATCTGTGAAAGAAAAAGGTGCTCCCCCTCTTCAGGATCTGTTGGTTCTTCTGGTTGAATTGATGCGGTCGTGACAATAGCAGTGGGGTCTACGTCGATGATCTATCTTTTACCAGTATTTTCAAAATCAGATTCTGAACCAGGGTTCGACTCCTTGTCTTTGATCTCAGCCACCAATGACTGTTTTGAGCGACATTTCTCGGTGCTTTGCTAGGGGATTTTGTGGAAATCGCACAATTTTTCGGTGTCCTTCTTTGTCTTCCCGTGACCCTTCTTTTTTTGTGGATTAGACTGGTTTTCATGAGACTATTTATTAGGGTCGTCTTTATCATACTTTGGTTATTGCATATTTGCAGACCCCAAACTCTCGTTTGTTCTGGTGATTAAATTTCTGCTCGATTTTAACAACATATAGATAAGCAACATCGAGTGATGAGATGTCCAGAAAATCCATTTCAGTTTGGATGTATCTGTGTAGAGCCCCACGATATTTCATAACCAAATGTCATTCGGATTCTTTGATACCTAGCTTGGTGCACAAGGTATGGAAGGTATTGGTGAACTCTGGAACTGCTTGGCCCCTCTCTTTCCGCAGTGTGGTCTATCTCATGTACTGGTCCTCATAGTTTCCAGCAAGGTAATATTGTTCCTTTACCACATCCACACAAAAATCACAAGTGGGCTCGACCCCATATATTCCAGACTCCTCTATGGAACTTTTCTCCCAGTAATTTTCCCACCAATGTTTGACATGGGGGAGAGATTTAAGGAGTGTGAAGGTGATCTTTTCCCTATCGGAAAAATTATGAACAGAGAAATAACCTTCTAACAGATTTAACCATTTTTCTAGGGCATCCGCATCTATCTGACCTTCAAATATGGGAATATCAAAATTAAATTGTACCTTGAAAGGAGATATGCTTCCAAAGTGGTTTTTTTATGAACATCCTCGTGTTGTTATCGACAGGTGTTGAAGGATGTGGGAAAAATTCTCCATCATTTCGTCCCTCTGTCGCGTGAGAGCTTGCTCAACCAACAGATTGATAGGATCATCTTCTCTATCGTTTTTATTTTCTTCCACCATGGAAGGTTTCTTGGGAGTGCGAGAGCGATTGTATTTAAGAGAGACAAGCTCGAGACCCAACTTGCTATACTCGGACCTCGTCGGGGACATGCACTGAAAAAACGATCAAGAGCAGCCTACTTTGATACCACTGATCCGGATTATTTTTGGGCACGAAATGAGAGTGGATATATAATAAATAAATGCATAGAGATATCATGGATATCCAATAATATAACATAAATGTATCAGAGATGCAACCATAAACACAAAGATACAGTAATACACGATTTCTATTAATGAAAGAAATGTACAGAGACTGT
>SNQJ01S0005004.1:170425-202884 GCA_010110895.2 Picea sitchensis
CAAACTTTCAAGCTGGAATTGTTGTAAGTAAAATTGTTCCTATCCTAAGACTGTTCAAAAAAAGTGTGAACATACGCCTTAAAATGACTTACAAAATCAAAACTCGGTCTTACTGGCCTTCTTGGGCAGGGTTTTCATCAGGAGGTGGTTGTAGAAAAATATTCAAGTCTGGAAGAACTTCAATTCTACTTGGTCTACTGTCGACTTCATCATTTTGACACTGGACTGTGTAGCTTGAAGATCTCGCATCCATCCTGGCTTCCATTACATCCCCATGTCGACGAATGTAATGTACTTCATCTTGCAGTTGTTCGATCAAATATCGATGTTGAGCTAGTGTATCCAAAGTGAAAGTGAGAGTTGATTTGTGAGAATCAATTCTGAGCGAGATTCGTTGCAAGGTGGTGAAGTTGTTGTCCACCAACTCTTCTTCCTCGGTCACCCGAGCTTGCTGTTAGGCATTCTCGTGATCCATAACGCTATAATATCTGCTAATTTCAAATTGGACAGGAGCCACACCAAAAAAATTCAAATAGTGATGTCTTAGCTTCCCTGAGGTACCATACCCGCCTGAATCCTTCTTAATCGGTACAATTTGCAGATATTTCTCACCCTTTTCTATGATCAAAATTATTGAATCCCTGAGATGGAGAAACAGTTGGTGATAATGGTGGAGCAGAATCGAGCTAACAGATTTATCCTAGGAAGAAGTTACCTTGGTTCATGAATGCAATCATCTTCGCAAGCTCCCACGGATCACTTTCCTTTCATAAATTGAGGTGTCATGTACTGGATGAGTTTCCATGCTGGATTTCATGAGGAAAGTATTTTCAGTTATCTTCGAGGCATGGCTTAAATATGTGGAGTAATTTTTACTTCACAGGGAGGCCAAACTTTTCCATGGATGCGACTAAGGAGCCTTTCATGTGATTTCCCACAAACCAGGAGATATTGAGGGTATGTCCTTGCCCTTTGGAAATATTTCCCATTCTACATGATCCCTCCAGGTGTCGGGTTGCATGGATCATGGGTCCATGTGGAGAAACACTAACGAAGAGCTGAGTCATTAGGGAGAAGCTGCGAAGTGGACCTGCCCTTGTGATTTCATATGTCCAGGGGCCAAACCAATTGCCTGTTTTTCCATGTAGTATGTTTATTTGTTATTTCCATAGAGGACATGGATGAAATTTACCTGTAAGGGAGACAAGAGCAGTTTGATTCTGGAAACAATTCTTTGAAGCTTGGTGTTTTTTGAGATGGTTCCCAACATAAAGTGTCGAATTATATTTTTTGAGTATCCTGCTATGGTGATCTAATTTAGTTGATGTCCCTTGACTAATAGCACTCCCTGGTACAATGCATAAGCGTTTTCCATATTATTAGAATTTATACCCAGGTTTCAGGCGAAATCCAACCACCTTTGTCCTCTAGGTCTATACAACACCCTTCTCGCACCTACCTCCCCTGGGTTTCCCTTTGATTCTCCATCCTCTCGCACCTACCTCCCCTGGGTTTCCCTTTGATGCTCCATCAAATTAAAAAACATGTCCTAGTTATGACGATAACTAGAGATTATTATCCTGGTGGTATGTTTTAAGCTGCCATCTTGATTTGTGTGGAGAATTTGTAGAGTGGAGGGAAGTCAGGTTCACTTTTTTCAGCCACTTTTCTTCTTCTTTTTCCAAGCACTTGTCTGTCAACATTTTGAAGTTGTGTGAGGAAAGGAACTCACTCATTTTTCCTAGCGCATGAGCGGCTACAGAGGAGGGGGTATATTTTTTATCTTTAAATATAAGCTTATTCCTCGCTAGCCAAATTTTCCAACAGACGAATTTTATTGAAGCCTTCCAAATGCGGCAAAAAGTCAGTTTTTTGGAGAAGGGACTTTTATATGATTTACTTCATTTTCCAATCAAAATTTGACATGATGTGGGCTAGGTGATTTGTTGTTTCAATTCATTGTAGACTATATGCAGAACCTATTTGGAAAAAATGCAATTCACAAAGAGATGCTCTATGGTTTTTTTAGTTTTGATTGCACAGGACACATCTTGGATAACTACCAATCAAAAATGTTGATCTTGGGAATTCCAACTGCGCTCTAGATCTTCTTCCAAATGGCTAAGTTTTCTGGGAGTTGGGATTGGGAGAGGAGAATTTTATAACCTTCCCTCACTGTGTAACCTGTGGCACCCCATCCTCTTATGTCCTTATGATGAAGGTGTATAGGGGTTGAGCCATTTATTTTCATGAGGAAAAGGCGCTAGTCACTGAGAAAATTAGGAGGGACTTCTCCCAAATTCCAACCTTTCCAAGATCCGTTATTGTTCCACTTCGAGATATCATAGATAAGAGAGTTCCCCTAGGAGGATATCCATGCTCGGAATGAGTCCAAGGCAGAGATATTAGAGAGTATTCCCAAGTATGAATAGATGTCATCCCATATCTTGATTTCTTTTCAATTCCCTGGGATCCAAAATAGATAATTTCTTATAAGCGAGAGGGAGGCACGAAGTAGCTTCAAGATAGGAGACCCTGGTTGTTGTGATATGACATCATCCATAATTCTTTTTCAATTTCTTGAGAGGTATTTGTTACAAATTTCCTTCTTCCACCAGTCATTTCCATCTTAGACCGGTCTCCATAGGATTTTTTCATCCAGGGCTATATTTATTTTTTCTAGATCACAAATTCCCAACTGTCCATTTTCTTTTGGGGCATAGACCATGGACCAATTGACCATATGGAATTTTTTTTCATTTTCTTTTCCCCCTTTCCAGAGGAATTTTCGAATCAAATTAGCCATTTCCTTTTTTATCACTATTGGAGTGAGGAGAGATGATAATTGGAAGATTGGAAAGGAGGATAATACAGACTTTACAAGAACCACTCTGCATGTTGAGTTCAACCAGGATGCTCCCCAAATTTTGAATTGATCTTTGAGTTTTTGAAGGATTACTTCCCTATCCTCCACAAGGAGGGACTTCAAGTTGATAGGGGTTCCTAAATACTTTAATAATTTCCAATCAATAGAGAAGGGGAATTGTAAAATATTTGTGATTCTTTCCAGGATGCTTGCTTTAATGTTCCAAGCATATATTTGGATTTTTTGTTTATTTATGACTCCTCCTGAAGCTTCTTTGTAATGATCAAGGACCAATTTGAATCAGGTTGCCATAGTTTGAGAGGCTCCTCCTAGCAATAAAGTGTCATCGACGAACTAAGAATTATTTATTCTTCTTACCCCCCTTTCTATCTTCATGCCTGGAATGTTTCCATATCTTCTCTCGTGTTCTAGACTTTTGTTTATATATTCTACCATGAGGACATACAACATTGGGGAGAGTGGGCATCATTGTCGTAATCCTCTTGTGGTTTGGAAGAAGGGAGCATGCCTTCCATTTATTAGGGGGGGTATACATGGGGTGGAGATACATGCTCCTATTCAAGAAATAAAGAGGGGGTTGAATCCAAATTTATTTAGAACTTCATAAAGGAAACTGTGCTTAACCTGATCAAAAGCATAATTTAGCCATGTTTATTTTAATAATCATGCATTTTTCTCTATTGTTGAAGATGGAGTGGATCGCTTCCTGGACCAGGATCATGTTGTCACATATCCGGTTTTTTGTCCACAGAGCCACCTTGATTTGGAAAAATGAGTTGTGGGAGTAAGTGCTTTAGTCTATTTGCTATAATTTTTGCCAAAATTTTGTAAGAAATGTTGAAAAGAGAGATAGGGAGAAATATATCAAAGGTGTTAGCAATTTTGTCCTTGGGGATCAATGCTAAGAAGGAGGAATTGGTTGCTCCTCCCCTTCTATTTTTTTTTTGGACATATATTATCATACAGATAAGATCTTTTTTATGATTGACCAACAGATTTTGTAAAAGCGAAGAGTAAATCCATATGGTCCTGGGGCTTTGTCTAGATCCAATTGATTTAGAACTACTTTTACTTCTTCCACCGTGACCTCCTTTCTTAACTCTTTGTTGTCCTCTCCATTTATTAAATGTGGGATATGTTCAGTGAATTGTTTAATTTTTTCTTGGTTATATTCTCCTTCCTTGGTGTAGAGCTTCCTAAAATGAGAGGTTGATTGAGGTTCTTGATCTCCTGAAAGGAGTTGATTAAGGTCCTTGATCTTTTGAAAGGAGTTGATTGAGGTCCCTGATTATGTCTTTATTTCCTCCCCATTGTTCCTCTGTTGTCTAGCTTTGTCTTGCTTATGAAAGAAGGAGGTATTTTTGTCCCCTGCTTGAAGCCAAAGGGATTGAGATTTTAGTCTCCATTATTTTTCTTCATTTTGAAGAGCTTTCATATAATTTTGGAAGTATTATTTATCTTTCATAATATTGTTGTTATTGATGGCTTTATTCTCCATTTCTTCGTGTAAATCTCCTAGTTTCTTTTTATACTTTTCTGCCTCTTCCCTATATTTTTTAGGAGATTTTGTTATCCAACCTTTGATTGTTTCCTTAGTTCTTTTGAGCTTTAGTTCCCAAATGTAGACTGAGGTCCCATCCACCCAATTTGACCACACAGAGGAAATCAAGGGGATGAAATCCAACGATTCCATCCAGAGGGGATTGAACTTAAAACGGATGGGGCTGAGGTTTTCTACTTTGGAAAAGGAGAGATCTATTGGACGATGGTTTCAGAGTCCCTAGGGGATTATCTAGGAGGAAATATTGGTTGGGAAAGAGAGTAGAGAACTATGAATCAGGAAACAGTCTAGTCTTGTTTCTATGTGGCCCACTCCTAATCATTTATTACTCCAAGTAAATTTTCCTTCGTTACGTTGGACATCAAACAGATCCATCTTAAATACTAGATCCTCCATGCATTCTTTGAAAGGATCGCTTACAATAGATCCTCCTTTTTTTTCCTTTTGGTGAAGTGTAGTATTGAAGTAAACAGCTATGATGCAATTTTGTTGGAAACCAGCTTCTTTGATTCTCATCAGAGACTCCCATCATTCTACTTTTTCCCAATAGTTGTTAGGCATATAAATATTAAAAATGGGAAAGATGTTACCTGTGGGTAGATGTTTCAGTTGGAACATGATCCAGTGAGCTGACTATAGTCTTTGTTATTCCCTGAAAAAAGTGGTGTTCCAAATTGTACAAATTCCTCCTAACACTCCTCTTGCATTTCGAGTTGCATCGTCGCTTTCTTTCCATATTTGTTCCATATCTCGTAGGACCTCAATCCCCTGCATTTTGGTCTCTTAGATAATGAGAATTTGGGGTTTTTCTATTTTGATTAATTTTCCCATAGCTTCCTTTTTTTCTCTTTTCCCCAATCCCCTACAATTCCAGGAGACTACCTTCATTACTTATTACTATTTTTGGGTGCCCCCCCTTTTGTGAGTTGAGTGTGTCCTTTAGATGTGGGTGCTTTCTTAGATTTCCCATATTTTCTTAGAACTTCTTCCAGCGTAGGTTGGATCCCCAATTCTTTGTCTTGATTTATTGCTTTTCCCCTCCTATTCCTTTTTTTTTTCCTTCCCGCTTACGAGGTTTGGGGGATTTTAGGGATTTCTTGATCTGGATCTTTCCCTGAGTCCTCTAGGCTTTCATCCTCTGTGATTGGATACCCAGGAAGAGAGAGACATGGATCATTGATCTTTGATGGGGGGTCTGATTCAAGGTCATGTTGGACCTTTACCTCCTCTGATGATTCTTTTGAGTTAATTGTTTATACCTCCATATTTTCCAGTGCATCATATTCATTTTTACTGCTTTCTTCTTCGTTATTTCTTGTCATCGAAGATTTATCCTTGAGTGGAGAAGGTGGCCTAGGGAATGCTCTTATGTCTTGCAGTTGAGGACCTGGTTTTTTGGTGGCTTTCTTCCTTTTGGATAGCTACCATTGTTCTTGTTCTTTGGCTTCAGGTTGTTCTTTGTTTTCCTTGGGGGATTTTTTTGCGAAGTGGCCATACTCATGGCATGCTTTTCATTTGAATGGAAGTTGACCGTAGTCAATTGTTTGAATATAGGACCACCCATCAAGGGTAAGATGGATTACCTCTAGCAGATTATTTTCCAGATCTACTTCGACACACATGCAGGCACACGATTGGAGACCATCACGTGGTTCGGCACAATTGATGAATTTACCCAGGGCATTTCTGATATTTTTTAGGGTTTTTTCGCTCCAACAGTGGATAGGGAGGAAGGGAAAGCAAAACCAAATAGGGACTGCAGAAGGAATATTGTTTTTTGGGCTGAAATATGGGTTCCATTTGTTCAGATACATTCCTCTTGAGCCCATGAAATAGGGACCATTTCTAAAAATCAAATCTCTATCTGCTTGATTTTCAAAGAGAAAGGAATAGAACCCCTTACCACAGAATGTCAAGGACATTTTCCCCTTTATCATTTTCTTCCATTTCAGCTCCAACCATTGCTTCATTTCCCTTGGAGAAGGACAGGGACCCATAAATTAATCGATTAAGCCATTTTCCTCCAACCGAAGAGTAAACAGACGAGAGGAGGAGGGTTGCACTGGGACCTTCGGGATCTTATCGAGATATTTGACAAAAAACGACGGAGGCCCTTTTGTAGATTTCGAATAGGAGGAGATGAGGGTTTGGAACATGTGTTTTTGAAAGTAAAGGAAAAGAGAAGTTCACTAAGATTAGGAAGTTGCCTAAAGTTGGTAGCAAGATATTGTGGTCCTTTTGAAATATTAGAAAATATAGGGTCAGTTGCATACATGTTAGATTTGTGTGCATCCATGAGAGTGCATAATGTATTTCATGTATCATTACTTAAAAAGTACGTACATTGTGCTAATCATGTCATTGATTGGAATGTGATCCAGGTGGAGAACAAAGGGGATTTATGGGTGGAACTAGTACACATCCTGGACCGGAAAGTAAAATTTCTTAGGAACAAATCCATAGGGATGGTAAAGGTTCAATGGACCTTATATGGTCCTGAAGATGCTACATGGGAGCATGAAGAAAACATGCAGGTGGAATACCTGTAAAGTTTTTACAGTTTTGAAGAAGACATAATGCAAGACTCTGTTTTGAGCAACTAGAGTTCTGGAACCACATCTCAGAGTCCTGGAAAACTGCATTGGGGACCTTGATAAAAGAATGACACATTCATTGGGTTAGCCCTGATAAACAAATGGTACATATCTTGGGAAACCCTGATAAACGAATGGTACATATTTTGGGAAAACCTGATAAACAAATGATGCATTCCTTGGGTCGTCGAGTTGAGAGGAAAACGATATTTTGGTTGGAGTCGTTGTTGGAGTTTTTAAATTGTAGAAATTTTATTTCTAAATATTGTGATGTAAATTTGTGTATATTTATATCGGCATAGAGTGCACCAAGGATGGTGCAAAATTATAGGGGAGGGGAAATGCAACATCCCCAATATAATCCCTAATTTGATTAATTCTTATGTAGATATAATATGTGTCTACGACCAAGCGATGTAATATACAAATTGTATTTCAATGTTTTAATAATAAAATGTGATGCCAACTTCTAAGGGGACATGGATAAGAGATGGGGGATGAATTAATCCGCAAGAGAGGGGAGTGTCTAGGATAATGGCCAAGAGGGGTCCAAGGGGGGGAATTACCCATGTTTATGGATTTAACCTATTTTCCTAAATCTACTATTGTATATGAACTTTCCAATGTCTGATTGAGTATTCCCAAAGCCAATCATTGAATATATGTAAGAGGGTGGGTGCAAGTGATCATGTCTTTCCGATTGAGTGTTTCCAAAGCCAATCATTGAATACATGTAAGAGGTTGGGTGTGATTGGTCACATCCCAAAGTTATTGGGCACATGGGGGTTGAGTACAATCAGCTTGGGGAAGAGTGTGAGTCAAGAAATGCAAGTAAAAGAGAGGAATTTCATATGGGTTGAGACAAAAAAAAAACGATAGTTCGAGTAGTTTAGGGAGTTATTCAAGTTTGGGCATGGAAAGAGAGATGGAAGTAGAGGCAACCATGGAAGGCAAATTCTAGAGCAAAATCTAGAGCGTAATTGGTGTGAATTGGAGTTGGAGAACTAAAGAGCCCAGTTGTTAGGCTGGAAGAGTGAACTCATGGGTGAGTTGCACTGAAACAACAAGTGTTTTTGTTGGTTTACTGATAGTTTTCCTAGCAACAATTTCCCTTGAGTTCCTTGTTGAGAGATTCCTAACTACCTATGCAAGAGAGACCATGATAAATGAATGGAAAATTCCTTGGGATATCCCTGATAAACAGATGATACATCCCTTGGGTGATCCTTTATAAACGAATGGTGTAGTCCTTGGGTTGGGCGGATCAAGAGGAAGAGAGTTGGTGGAAAAATCGAGTTAGTTGTAGGAGAATATCAATTGGGTTGAGAGATTCATGAGTTATGAGTGGAATGTGAGAAACCACCCTCTTTTGTGGATTTATAGCCTCAACTCAGGAGTGACTGGCTATTGAGAACAATCGGTCTACGGTTGGGTGGAACATCTATCTGAAGCAGTTGGTTGCATGATTCTTGTTTAAGATAAGTTTTGTATCTTGTACTCAATTATTTACATGTGTGATTGTTGTGCATGAACTCTGCGTGAATGAGAATGACTTATATGTTGATGTAATGAATAGTTTAGTTGTATGTCATGTTGATTATTAGTATGCTTCAGATGCATAAGTTTTATGGTTATTATTGTAGCTAAATATGTTATAAATTGTAGTTGGAGTCTATGGGAAAACGGATAGCAGCAAGAGAATGGATTTAATTAACAAAAGTTTTGTGTTATGTGTATTATGCATGTATTGTTGCCTAACTGAAGGTTGGGTACGTTACTAAAATGGTATCAGAGATGATAAAAAGAAAATTTTTGTGTGACATGAACTAACCATGGTGGTTGCGTATGTTACATTATCTCAACCTTCGTTTCATCTTTTACAACCTCTCCATTGGATACAATATCTTCTTCTCTTACAACACTTTCATTATTGTCATCCTCTTCAAATATTTCTTCAAATTCTACAGTAGTCTTACTATTGTCCTCTTCATCAATTGTAGCAACAATAGCATTGATTCTTCCATCTTTTGTACCTACATATTTACAAACATGAGATGAATTAAATATATTCACTACACTCATGGGCATATCCTCTAGAGACTCTTCATCCTCCAATGCACAAATGATGACTTCCACATCATCATCATCTTCTATCTTTGGCAAGCATTCAAAGCATGTTTCTCTCATTTTATTTCATCTCCAATGCTTGGATATACTCTTTCAACACCTCTACATAGAAGGTTTCATCAATCTACAACTCCTTCTACACTTGAGATCCTTCAACTTCAAATTTAAATTGATTTCAGATTTCACACCCTAGTCATTGTAGTATTTTTTAGCGCTTATTATTGTTGCCACCTTGATATCTAACCCATCTTCAGTAGTATCCTCATGCACCACTATTCTCTTCACTACCACTAACTTAATAGTTTCACCCTTAGCTTGTCCTAATGCCACTTGAGCCTCTTATTCCTTATTTATCTCAACATAGATCCACTCCTCATATTTTACTATTTCCAACTCAGTAGTGTGCTCCGCACTTGCAACCTCAAGCTTGCAAATAACATCTTTGCATGCATATGCACCCATAAGCCAACTATCAGATAAATTTTGGTTCCGCAAGGAACCTCCTCCATTGGTTTTTCGTCTTCAGGTGCACAGATGATAGTCTCAACACCACCACCATCTCCTTCATAACCCAATGTAGTTTTTGGGAGGTCTTCACCTTTCCTCTTCTCCATTTCAACATGTAAATATACTTTCACTAATAGTAGGCTTCCTTAATTTGTTGCACTAAACTAGTAGTGCCTTCACTATTTTCCCCTCTTTCCATTGTGACTTTATTTTTGGCACTTTAGTCCTTTCTACCTCTTCTTTTTAGGCCTTCTCTAATGATGTGATTCATTTGAACAACCACTACACATCCTCTAGTAAGGCCTTCTCAGAGTCTAATTGATTAGTTATTTATTCTCCCTTAGTCTTACTCTTTACTATTCTATACAAATTCCTAACCTCCTTCCCTGTGAGGTCCATATCCACTCCTGAGAAATAGTTCAACCAATAGTTTCCTTCATCTTTTCTTCATTCAACCGTCTTTAACGATTCTCCCTAGTTGATACTTTGTTGGAACTATTATATTCGTGGTTTTTTTTACAAGTCTACCCAACAACTATAATTGTAGGAGCCACCTTTATCCACTTGTAGATTTTAAATCTACCCCTCAATCTTCAAAACCCCAATGGATCATGGGCCTTTTACCAACCATAAGAAAATCCCAAATCTACTCACAAATTCTCCAACTCACAATGTGGATTTCCCCTTCACTGTTTGCACCTTCCACTTGTAACAACATATACCCAACCATTAGTTGGATTTGTTCTCATTACTTCCCCTACAACTCTACCCAGTGAACACTAGAGATGTTCTTGAAAACAACATCTAGCCAGTCTTCCTTCTCTTTGTTGGAGCTGCAATTTACAATTGGAATCTTCCCACTCTAATACCAACCAATGCAGGGTTGTAAGACTCTTTCACACACATACCTTATTAACCTAAATCACCATAACAAAACTCACACTAGAAGCTCATAAACAAAGACAAACATGCACACAAACAAGGAAAAGAAAATAAACCACAATAGGTTTTCATATGGATTGATTATCTTGGAAATTGAAAATTACAATGCTTGAAACCTCAAAGGGATTTTGCTCGTAAAAAAATATAAAATAAAAACCGCAACACAATTTTACACCAATGGATTCAATCCCTTTCTTACAAGTTACCCGTCAGTGTATGTCTTGGTTGGACTTACATTCAACGGACAAAATTACAACGGTTTCATGTATCAAAGCAATGAGACATTTACCTTCTATTTTAACAAGAATTTTGATTTTCCCATGTATTCGGTCATTCATGGTAGAGACTCAAAAGACCTTACTTAAAGTAAAGTTTTCTCCTAGAGATGGTTGTGGCCTCTTGAACCTAGTCTAGCTCTTAAATCTGATTGAAACATAACCATTCAATGCTAACCAACTTCCAAGTGGTCTACCTGAGAATTGTCTAAGCAAACCGGTCTAACCCACCTTAATAACTTGACTCTAGTCTAAACTTCTCCTATCTAGTTATTTCTCTAAGAATTGGGTATTTTGTTGTTCTCCTTGCAATTCTACCTGGTGGGGACACTATCTTCTTTACTTCTCCACAATTCTACCTAGAAAAAACTAGAATAGTGTTATTTTTTCTCATAGCTCCAAGATCTTTTATGTTTTCACTTTTCCTTTTGCATTCCTGGCACTAATGTATAATTGTTTCCTCCTCTCTATTCCTTTGTCTTTCTCACGTTCTTCTATTTCCTTTCCATCGTCTTTGTTAGAAGAGTCACACTATTAGGGGTACTCATATAGATTTTTAATTGGCGAGGCGTATTGAAACCCCACCTTGAAAAATCACTTCGCACGTTGGATTTGGATAAGCCAACCGATTAGGACTCCTGATCGGATTTTTAAGAAATTCTTTGGGGTGAGAGAGGCTCAAACTCTTGACCTTAGGATTTATCTATATTTTCTATGATACCTACGCAACCAACTGCGCAACCACCCCTTTAAATGACGTCGGAACTACAATGTATAAAATATCAAAATTGAGATCCATGAAGGTAATTTGGGGGAATTCATTCTACAAAAATATAAAGAGTATATTTTTTTATGCCCCATTTATAGGTGATGGGAGACCTAAGCAATTTACTCTAAGGTTTTCTTATGCATTTATATGTGGATGATAATTATATTTTGTAAATCAAAAGAAGTTTCCAGTGGGCTAATCATTAATGGGTGTATAATGAGAAGAGGTCATGAGATCTCTGATCACCTTCAAATCAATCCCAAATTGACGGTAGTCATGTTTGGTATGGAGGCCTCGCAAGGTTCCAACAAAAATATTAGGGGTTTTTGGATTAGTATGAAATCGAGGGTCGTCATTATGTTTTAGATAATTTTTGTGGGTGACCAATAAAACTCAATCAAACACTAATATCCAGTAGATCAAATGAGACCCATTGTTTACAATGCATAAGAGGATCATCATGTCAACAGTTTGTCAACAAGGATGATCATCACACAGTATGAGGTCCCTGAGTCAATTATACATCATACCTTGATCTTGCATTTTGGTACGAGTTTAACCCCCTCATGGTTCCCATCTAAAATACAAATCTCAATACAAGGTTTTACTGAGTGAAATATCTCAAATCATTTGATACAATGCTTGAAAAGGTTGTTATCACATACGTGTGCGTGCCCACACGCACATATGGGTGTTGATCCCAAGAGGTTATCTCAACCAGTGGTTGCCAATGTCGTTGGGCATTTGGCTAGTTCCATTTCAACATGGGTGCAATTTGAATCCCTTGGGAGAGGCACACTAGCTTGCATTGGTAAGTTTTCTAAGTATGTCATCCACAAATATGGGGAAGCATCTCTTGGGTTAAAAGTTCCTTGGAAAAAATATATATGAACATTGTGATAATAATTAAACTACTTGCATACATGTTATTTGTTTCTTCCAAATTTCTCATCGTATTTCTCCTACACACTCATAGTTTCTAGGGTTTTTGTGCATGCATCATCTTTGTGTTTTTTGTTTGTTTGTTTGTGCATGTATKTTTTGTGCATTAAAACCTAGTACATAACTAGTAAAATGTTTTCCTTGGGAGTTCAACGAAACAAGGCTTTTATTCTCATCATGATATGTGTAAATTAAACTACACTCCCTCCATTCATAGCTTTGAACTTAAGAATTTGTTTTTTAGCACTAAACATCAAAATGGAGTTAACAATGATCAACATAGTGCAATGCCTCGGTTTTGGCATTTGCAATTGTATATAATGTGCCAACCATCATTCATAATTGGTCTCCTTTGGACAAATATTGGGTGATATATATCGTACTAAAAATGATGTACCATAATGATCCCTAACCTTGTGTTAATGATGCTCATAGTGATCAAATACATACTTCCCTTTGAGCCTCATATTTATTTTTTTGTTCCTTCACCCATCTCTCATGATACCTACCTCTACCTTTTTGGGTACCATCCCTCCCCCATCCTTTTCAAATTCTTCTATTTCTTAATTTAATCAATGAAAGACGTGGTGATTGTAAATGTAGGCAATGAGGCATTTTGTGTTTGGATTGGATTGAGACGTGGAAAAGAATATCATGTACATACAATGGATGTGTTATTGTCACTAGCCTACAAAGACCTCCCTTAGCTAGTGTTACTCTCTCCTCAGGCTCCATACATACATTAGCATGCTCCCTTCCTTCCTACACTTTCACTCCATCCATGCATTAGAATACTAAAGTGATATTGATCAAAAGAACAAGAAATGAGAACTATGGACTTGTATTCCCTTCCCACTCTCAACTACTTTGTGGTGGCCTTTCACTTTCTCCTCTATTAGGGGAGATTTGAGATTATCGATGTTGTGGTGGATCATGATCGAGAAGAATTGGAACATGGAGAGTTGAATTAACAAGATAGCAGGGAATCATCATCAAAGTCACAAATATTGTCTTCATGTCATCACTTCTTGAAACGGGTGGAGAAAATGAGCATCAAATAGGAATTTCTAGGAGTTTTAATGGATGCCCTTACAACATTAATGCCAAGCCATGCAACAAATTCTGGATTGATATTTGTCTTTATCCACAACAGACCTCTGCATGGATTCTCGTGAAATAAATGCATGGCTAYTAATATAAATTATAGAATGGTATTCATAAGTTTGATCGCCATTCACTYGAGTGTTTCTATAGGTACTAACACTGTGGACATACTCCAAAAACGTCAACCATTCTAAGGAAAAGTGGCCTCAACAACTCCACGTCGTCTAGATTATATCAAAGTAAAGTACATAATGAACAAGAGTAATGAACGAGAGTTGAACAATTAGACAACCTTCTTGTCAAACCAAGGTAAGAGGTCATATTACCTGTGGTTACTTTGCCTTTCCATATCTCATGTTATTGCTACTATATTTACTCTTACTATAGGATGGAAAAAGTAAGTTGCTCAATCATTGAAAGAACATCTTAATGTGAATTTCGCTTTCTCTTTAGTTCATATCCATGGCTATTATCATTCAAATATGTTGTGCATGAGGCTTCAAGCAAAAATACTAATAATTCTAAAATTAGATTTTATTAGGATCCATGAATAATGGTATTCATGGTAACAATGAAGGAGTTTTGAACATCATGGAGTAGTATCCTTCTTCTAATCCACACATTCTCTTAATGCAAAGTTGATAGTATCCGCCATTGTTTGATTGTGACACTTAGTGCCTTTGAACTAATGTTTTCTAGAACTACAATAAGCACTTAGGAAATCTAGCAACATCTGGTGTCCCTAGGCATTGAGATAAGTATGGATGAGAGAGATGCAATAGTCATGATCTTTGCAGCAAGCATACCTTTTTTTTTCTCAAAAATATGGTAATAATTTGCTAGAAATTTCAAGTGCGAGTAGATTTCTCCCATGATCCAAGGCACATTCATGGTGGAACAATGTTATCAAGAGTTTTTCCCGATTATAAGTTGACCCAAATTGTCAAAAAAACATATGAATTGATGATAACTCTAATTTTTTGTATCATCTGATTTTGGCAATTAAAGGGAAGTTCCATAAAAGATTATATAGCTCCATTATTCAAACAATTGTAGGGAGATTTTTCATGGCATCATGTGTACAACACTCCATAGTATCACTTTRTAATGTCCCTAATCCAAACCCTTTGTAATTGTACATATAAGTTGGTGAGTTGTTGGTACCAATTGTAAGTGTATATGTACATATAGGCTGGTGAGTCGTTGGCACTAAGTTTTGGTGTATCACGCACCTGAGTAGTGCGTGGAGAATTGTTATCAAAGTCAAGGTTTACACATTTCATAGTGTTGCACACACATGGGTAAGTGTGTGTGGTTTCACATTAAATAAAGGGTAAGCACATTTCACAGTGTTGTGCGCACTTGGGAAAGTGCACGGGAATGACCTGGGAATGCGCACTGAGATGAGTTATATATATGGTTGTATATGTATTGAGGTCAGAGAGACTGTGTGATTATGAGGATGGAGATCTGGGACGCAGATAGGCCAATGCACCTATCCATGTAAAGTGTAATCATACTCAAGTTATTAATATAATATTACATCACAACGTGCAGAGAGATTAGACGAAACGAGATGGGGATGAAATCCATTGGAAAAGGGAAAAGGGGGTGGGACTTAAGTCCTATGGAATGTTTAAATAATATTTCCAGAAAAGTGTAAGTTATAGATATTTATTTTATCCTAAGTTCCCAAGCTAGGGAACGAGTCACCAAGTGGCGAAAGATACTTTTGAAAGTGACAAGTGTCAAGTTTAAGGCATGCAATATATATTGTTGGCCTTAGTGTGTTTTGGGAGGGGGGATTCATTCACTCTCATGTACAGAAGGAGTCGAACCATCTCAGAGAGGATGACTATTACCTTATCTACACAGAGGATCTTGTAAGGGGTTTTCTATAGTTTATTCCGATTTTTTTTGTCGAAGAGGTGGGTTGTCAGGCCCATGAGTAGTCTCTCTAGGTGAGAGATTTGTTGTCGAAGAGGTGGGTTGTCAGGCTCGTGAGAAATCTCTCCAGGTGAGATTTTTGTTGGGATTTTTTTCCTAGTGTATTGGGAATTAGTCGCAGGGCTCAGATACTTCCTATCCGGCATGTTGATGGTAACCCTAGAAGTGAAGTGGGGCAGTCGAAGGACTGTTGAGAAGAGAAGGGGCACACTTCCTTGGGCATGACAGGTATGTGGGAAATGAGACAATGTAAGCTAGTTTCAGCAGCAGACACCTTGAACTCAACAATCATGTTGAGTATCAGACCTTAGCCTGGCACTAGGAACCCTTTTCCCCTAGTGGAGTTAAGCCCTGGCTCAAGGTGACATGTTGTTGAAAGATTATGAGAAACATAATCTATGGTTGGGAGGAACGTCTAAGTTCTGTGTGCAGTTGGTGACTTTTCATAAAAGATAAGTGTCTCTATGTGCTTGTCTCATTTACTGTGTGCTTAACATGGGTATGATTTTTGTATGTTGTTGCATATAAGTAGTTGTTGTTATTATGTCTATTGTTTCTTACACATGTATGTGTGGCACTGATAATTAGTATTTGTAGTTTTGCATGAGTATGAAAGATGTTGATATTTTTCCTGTTAAGTTAATCTTGTGATTTGGGTTATGAGTCTTCAAGACAAGTTTGAATGGTCATGCATGTAGAGAGTAATATGTGTGCACTAGAGGCTGGATCTACATGTGCACACAAGGAATCAATCCACGTGCACATGGAGAATAGATTTGGTGTGTGACTCTAGAATGGTTGCACACACAGTAGTTTTGTGTGTTCGGTATGATTATGCGCAGTTGTTTTGTATTACTTCCATTGTTATAAGTTGTGTGGTGTGGCTCAGCTTGGGGTTGAGCACATTACTTCAAGTGATAATACACAGACTTGTATTTAGATTAGAATCCGCACAATGAATTTTGGAATAGCATTGTTCAGTAGTAAGCTAGATGATGTTACAGTTTGGTATCAGAAGTAGTTTGGTAACGAGAATGTTACAAATTGGCTTTAGAGCAACATAAGTTGAGATTGGGTGATGTGGCCCAGCCTGGGTGGTTGGGGATGTTACATTATGGTATCAGAGCTATGGTTTCAACACTGAGACTGTATAAGTCGAGTTCCTACTAAAGACAAAATTTGGACTGATAAGTGGTCGAGTTTGGAATTATAACACGACCATGGTGCACATAAAAGTAAGGGTGCGCGAGAATGTGCACTAAATTTTGGACATTGCAGGATGTAGCACCGTAACTGCACAGTAAATAGTAGTGCACAAGTTTCCACACTAAAGATTAGGGCTACGTAGAGTAAAAATGTTGATGCATGCGCAATACTGATATGCATTGTATATATTGAAATGGACATCATGTGTTGGTATGTGTTGAATACTAGAGCATGCATGGGCTTCAGAAGAAGGGATTCTAAAAAAATGGTGTAGAGTTTTCATGAAGTTGTCTCATGAATTCGTCTAACAAATATTGTTTCCTACATATTTTGCATAATTATCAGCAATTAGAGCATGACAAAATCAGTGTAGAAAGTCAAGAAGCATGGAAGAAGTGCAGAGAGATTTTATCCATGGTGATGAATTTGGGGATTTGTATGTCAATTTGGGTGTTAATGGTACAAAATCCAAGAAGGAGCGTACAAACTTGGTAGAAACCATTAAGGGACACCAAAACTATGTCCAAATATATAAGGTTGATAATGAAATTATTATGAAAACCAAGGAGCAACAAGATGACTTCAATGTCAAATTGATGAAAATCTTGGACAAAGTAGAAAATAAAATGGATAAGGAGACAAAGTTGAGTAGTTCAAGAAGTCGTAGGTCTCATGATGAGAAAAGAAGAGAAGAAAGAAGTGTTGATGGGTATCATCACCACTCAGCGAAGCATTTATTTAGGAAAGCGCATAGTAGCTCAAGTCCATCTCATGTCATAAAGAACAAGAGAAGGACTGGGGTGGACAAGCTACAAGGGGAAATGAATAAGATCAAGCCTCCTACATTTGATGGTGAGCACAAGAAGGATGAAGATGCAGAGACTTGATTGTTGGGTATGAGGAAGTACTTTCATTTGTATAATTATTCTGCGCAGGTAGAAGGGAGAATCATCATCTATCAGCTAAAAGGAAAATCATCAATGTGGTGGGATCATTTCATGCAAGTGCAACACATTAATGAGAAGATGGTTACTTGGAGGGATTTCAAGAGGTATTTTCAAAGGAAATACTTAACCAAGCGATACTATGACAAGAAAATGAAGGATTTATTTGAATTCAAGCTTGGGAGTATGACGATAGATGAGTATGAAAGAATATTTTTAGAGTAGCTTAAATATGTCACATTCATCAAGGATGAACAAGTTAAAATTCACAGGTTCCTGAGTGGGTTTCCATCATTTATCAATGAGAAGATATAGTATGATGACCCTAAGACATTGGGGGAAACTATAAGGCACATTAAGTGTCTTTATGATCGGCAAAGGGGAAGACTGACTTTCCAAAAGGATTGGGAAGACAAGGTGAAAAGCAAAATGGAACAGAGAAAGAAGGGGGCTAAGCCACCATTTTTCATAAATACTGCGCAAGGACAACCAACTCTCAAGGAGCCCAGAATGACAGAGATAGTGGGGAAAAATCCAAGGCAACAACCTATTCAATGTTGGAGTTGTGGCAGAGATCATATGTGCAAAGATTGCCTTCAAAGAGGTGAAAAAACGAGGACTGCACACGGTGTACAACAAGTTGCGGCAGCTGAAGACATGGGCAGAAATGTACCAAGGATTTACGCATCCCTAGATAACAAGAAAGCTAAGTTTCAGTCGCACGTGATTGAAGTGGAAGGTAAGATTAATGACCAAGTCATTGCTATTTTAATTGATTTAGGATCTATTCATAGTTATCTAAGGAAATTTATGCATCTCTAACAATAACAAATTTTTCAACTCCTGAACATTTGACACATAAGGCGACTTTACATCAAGGCATGTCGCAACACAAAATTGAAGGTTATGAGTTAAAAGAGGATGGAATCCTCATGTATAGATGCAGAGTCTATGTGCCAAATGATCAGGAATTGAAAATCTTGATATTTTCATAGGTGAATAAGGTTCCTTATGCGAGACATCCAGATTACTAGAAGACATTTGTCATAGTCGAAAGGAAATACTATTGGCCAGGTATGAAAAATGAAGTTGTTGATTTTATTGCTAGATGCCTTGAATGTCAAAAGGTCAAGGACCAAAGCATAGACATCCAATTGGTTTTCTACATCCTTTTACCATTCCTAAGTGGCAGTGGGAAGTTGTGACCATGGATTTCATTACTAAGCTACCTAGAATTTGCTAAGCTTAGCGTGATTCTATTATGGTGGTGGTGGAAAATATCACTAAAGTTGCCCATTTTGTTCGATTGAAGTCAACACAGGGTAGTTGATATTGCTGAAATATGCATCACGAAAGTGCTAATTTGCATGGTGTACCTAACACAATTATGTCTGATAGAGATTCAATTACGCCTTGAAATTTTGGAAAAGAGGCTATTTAAAGTTTAGGAGAAAAATATGAATTTCGGCCTGACATATCATCCTGAGTTGGATGGTCAAAATGAGAGGGTAAGTCGGGTGATTGAAGACATGTTGCCTTGAAATTTTGGAAAGGGCTATTTAAAGGATTTAGGAAAAATATGAATTTCAGCACAGCATATCACCCTGAATCAGATGGACAAACAGAGAGGGTAAATCGGGTGATTGAAGACATGTTGAGGATGTATGTCATGGATAAACCATCAAAATGGGAAGACTATCTTCACTTGGTAGTGTTTGCTTACAACAATGGGTATCAAGCATATTTAAGGATGAGCCCATTTGAATCACTTTATGGTAGAAAGTGCAACATTCCAGTGAGTTGGGACAATCCAGTAGACCGCGCAGTGGTTGGGCCAGATCTGCTCCGGGAAATGGAGGAGCATATGGTAAAGATAATGAAGAATTTAAAGGCTTCCTGGGATAGGAAAAAAATATGCGTAGATAAAGGCAGAACCCACAAAGAGTTTAAAGTGGATGACCATGTGTTTTTGAAAGTGAAATATAGACGCAGTTCCGTGAAGTTGGGGAATTGTTCTAAGTTGGCAGCACGCTACTGTGAGCCATTTGAAATCCTAGAGAGGATTGGTCATGTCGCATATATGCTTGCATTTCCTGCATCCTTATGTATTCATAATGTTTTCCATGTGTCATTTATTAAAAAGTACATACCTGATGCTAATCATATTATTGATTGGAATGTGATTCAGGTGGAGCTAGAATATGATTTTCGAGTGCGACCAGTTTGCATAATGGATTGGAAAATCAAACAGATCTGGAATCGATCCGTGGAGTTGGTAAAGGTCCAATGGACCTAGTATGGTCCTAAGGATGCAACTTGGGAGTGTGAGGATGCTATGTGGGTAGACTATACACATATTTTTGAAGATTATTGAAATTTTATATGTACATGTGTATATGATGCACTGAGGACGATGCGTAAATAAGGGGGAGGGGAATGTAATGTTTCTAATACGAACCCTTATGTAATTGGTACCAATTTTAAGTGTATATTTACATATAGGCTAGTGAGTCATTGGCACTATGTTTTGGTGTTGCATGCACCTGAGTAGTGCGCGGATAATTGTTATCAAAGTCAGGGTACGCACATTTCATAGGAATGTAATGTCCCTAATCCGAACCCTTATGTAATTGGTACCAATTTTAAGTGTATATTTACATATAGACTGGTGAGTCGTTGGCACTATGTTTTGGTGTTGCATGCACCTGAGTAGTGCGCGGATAATTGTTATCAAAGTCAGGGTACGCACATTTCATAGTGTTGCGCGCACCTAGGTAAGTGCATGTGGTTGCACATTAAATAAAGGGTGCGCACATTTGACAATGTTACGCACACTTGGGTAAGTGCATGGGAATGACTTGGGAGTGTGTAGCAAGCTTAGTTATATATATGTATATATATGGGTGTATATGTATTGAGGTCAAAGAGCCTGTGTGATTATGAGGTTGGTGAGTCAGGACGTAGATAGGTCAGTGTTCCTATCCATGTAAAGTGTAATCATGCTCAATTTATTAATATAATATTACATCATTGCGTGCAGACAGATCAGACGAAAAGAGATGAAGGGAAAACGGGGTGGGACTTAAGTCCTAGGGAATATTTTAATAATATTTTTGAAAAAGTGTAAGTTATGGTTATTTATTTTATCCTAAGTTCCCGAGGTAGGGAATGAGTCACCAAGTGGCCAAAACTACTTTTGAAAGTGACAAGTGTCAAGTTTAAGGCATGCAATATATATTGTTGGCCTTAGTGCATTTTGGGAGGGAGGATTCATTCACTCTCCTGTGCATAAGGGGTTGGACCATATGAGAGAGGACGACTATTACCTTATCTTCACAAAGGATCTTGTAAGGGGTTTTTTGTATTGTAATCTGAGTTTTTCTATCGAAGAAGCGGGTTGTCAGGCCCGTGAGTAGTCTCTCTAGGTGAGAGATTTTTTGTCGAAGAGGTCGGTTGTCAGGCCCATGATAAATCTCTCGAGGAGAGAGTTTTGTTGGGAATTGTTTCCTAGTGCGGTCGGAATTCGTCATAGGTCTCAGAGAATTCATGTTTGGTCTATTGCTAGTAACCCTTCAAGGGAAGTGTGGTAGCCGAGGGACTGTTGAGCGGAGAAGGGGCGCACTTCCTTGGTGTTATATAACTTGTTTCCACACTCTATGCATCATTCTTTAGTGGCCTACCTGTTCCCTCTGCAGACTCTATTTTCCCATCTTACTTAGTCAAAAGTCAAAAAATCAAATTTTTGTACATATACACGGGCTACAGTTATACAACATGTGTATACATAGGTTGCCCCATTACAACCCGCGTACATTCGATTTTGTATTTTCCATTCCAAGTCAGAGGATCCATGATCCTTGGCCCTTAATATGCTAGAAACACTATGATTCGACCCTTCAATTCCCTTTGAAGGCTATAAATTGAGCCATATACAAGCCTTGAAAAGGGGGAGAAAAAGTTAAGAGAAAGTACACTCTGAAGAAATTTTGCCTCATATTACATCCTTGAGTCTGCATCCCTTAGTCCTTTAAGTCTAAACTCTCCTTATGTTCATCCCCCCAAGTTCTCCCTATCCTGTGAAGGAGGAACCCAATTACTCCTAAAACTTGTGATCTTGCCTTGTGGATGATTGAAGTGGTGAAGGCCCAGGTGGAGGGAATTAGTTTCTTGGTTTCGACAAGTTTTTGATATAGAAGGTTGTCACCTATGTACTTCTATTGATTATATTAATGGAAATACTCTTTTCTCATCCAATTATATGTTGCAAATGTTTATATTATTTTCCATGGGTAAATTTGCTATACATGTTGATGGATTATGCTAGTTTATATGCTGACATTTCATACAATTTCCATATGCATGTGTATCCTGGATGTTGAGGACAAGTTGTAGGTATCAAGCATTGGATTGTGAGCTCAACGGTGGTCTCCTATGAATGTCTGGAAGAGGTAGGATTATATCCTTTCTTTTGTTGGCATTTCCATTTATCTAGCATATTTGAGATTTGAGTTGATTTCTTGGTGTCACTCTGTCTGTTGTGGTCCTACCCCATGTTGATATTATGGTAGCTGCGAGAGGTATTAACTCTACATGTAATCTTTGACAAGACTGGAATATTCTGGGAAGCAAGAGAAACCCTAAAATGTTGGATAATAATCCTAGAAGAGAACTCGACTCAAGAGAATAATTAATATTGAGTTATTAGCCTCCAGGAAGAGAAGTCGACCCAATTAGGTGAGTTGGAGCAGTATAAATAGAGGGCGCTAGAGCTCATATGTACTCACTCACTCTCACGATTGCATAAGGAAAAGTGGTGTGCATGACTAGAGGAGAGTTGAAACTGTTGCAGTAGTGACTTGGTCTTTAGTTATGGTTTGGACTTTCTGCTTGGTACACTAGCATTGGAGAGAAGTGTGTTACCTTGGTTTGCTATTGGTTTTAGGATTTACTTTTGGAATTATTCTTGTCTGTCAAGGTTAAGGTGCTCGGGGGTGGATTTTGTGTCTATGGTTGGGTGACAATATTGAGATATTGTCTACGGTGAAACAAGAAAACCTATTATTTCTAACAGGTTATGGGCCCACACTATCTTCAGACAGTCTAACCACTGGAAGGTAGATTGGGAGGATTTTCTCAGTTGCAGTTGTAGTCATAGTTTCGTTGTAGCAACGAAACCCTAACCCTCATGTTAAGGCACCTTAAGTGAATAGCTTGACCTAATTCCTGGATAACTTAGTGCACCCTAGCCTAGCGCACCTCTTGGTACTCTCAACAAGCCAAGACGTCAAATTTGAGTTGTTGGTCAAAGTCAAAGTTTGACCAAGTCAAAGTCAAAGCAATCATGACTTACTCTATGAAGTCAGAAAACAAGTTAGAAGGGGTTTCTAACTTTAGAGCATGGAAGACAAGGATTGACCTCATCCTTGCCAAGAATAAAGTGTTGGATATCATGAAAGGAAAGATCATGGAACCACAGTTTGAACCAGGAAAACTGAAGGAACCTCATAACGTGGAAGTCATGAAGACAGAAGACCTAGCATGAAGAAAGTGTATGTTGTGCCAAAGAGAGATCTACTGAAAGGAACATTATGAGGTTTACCAATCCTCTAGTAGCTAAACCTCTGGTCCAACAAAGTCATTCTAAGGTTTATCGTCACAGTTGGGTAACAAAGGTTTGTACCTATACATGTACTTTTAATTTGTATCGTTAGCATGAGTGTGTTTGTAGGGAATGTACAAGGGATCTTGTCCAAAGAAATGATCTTGGATTCAGTATATTCAGAAGATCAACACACTCTCTAGATTTGACTTGATATGTCTTTGACTGTTATGGCATTATAAGTTGACTTTAGTTAAGATCTTATAAGGTTGAGATCGCATTCTATGACTCGGTTTTCTTTCAGGAAAGTATATTGTTTTAAGTATAAGGGACAGGTCGGAAATGATACTTGTATCAGAAGAAAAGAAATCCAAGTGGAACAATAGCAAGACTCTAGGTTTTCATATCAGGTTTGACATCTTTATTATTATCACTTAAGTGAGTATTGATAATTACTTAGTATTTTATACTACTCAGTGTACTTATTTGCAAATATGAACTAACACCTCCTCTAGGAGATATTTCTTTTTCTTATTCTCATATTAGATCATCTTAGTAATGCTACCAAGAAACTATCCTTCATATGAAAAATGTTGTATTGGAAACAATGTTGTTCTTATTGTCTCATGTAGGTTATCTCATGAAGGTTATCATGAAAATGTCTTTCCAGGATTGTAGTAATTGTCTCTATCCTTGTCCTTATTCTTGTTTCGATTTACTATCATAAACATATTGTCTTGGATCTTTATTTTGTTTCGTGTCTTGTTTCGGGCAGGTACCATTGTGAAATATGTTGACAAACCTTTGATGAACAATATTTGTGGAAGCTTTCATAGAAGAAGTTTATAAGGATGACACAATGCTTGCAAACAACTGCCAGATGGGCAGCATTCAGAACATATAGAAACAAACATAAAGAGACTCAGAGGGAGTCAGACTTGGAGAAAGTTGGTAATCAAAAGGAAACCATAACAAGCTTGTGAAACTTTGCAGAAAGAAAAGAGATATGCAACAGATGGAAGCATGGAATCTCTCAGATAGAGGTAATTGATTGCAGAATTCCATAAACATGCAATCTCAGAATAAAAACAAGGAAGTTCTAGATATTTCTCATTCATGCATGAAGTCGGGATTAGGAGGGGGCTAATCCCCAATGATATGATCCATTGAAGAATCTGTGAATACTATGAAGTATATGTCCATGTTCTTCAATGGAAGTAGTAGCCATGATAAGCAACACGTTTCCATCTTGACTCTAGAAGAAGTCTTCTTCAAAAATAATCCTTGAATAACCTTGTTTGTCCATCTACATTTATGTTCCTATGGTGAAAGGAAGAAGTTGGAACCTTCAAGAAGGAAGGGCATGGAATCTATATAAGATTCCATGGACTCCAACGTTGAAAAGGAACATGAGGAAGAACATGAAGACTCCAAGAAATAAAGAAAATATAGAACAACAAAATTGAACTAGTTAATATACTGAAGATCATAAGACTACCAGCATGATTTGAATCCACTAGAAGTCGTCAAGCAGAAGGAATGGAAGGAAGTTGTGATGAATAAAAATGTATGTGAGAAATTGTGAAAAATACTTATAAATGGAAGCATTGATAGATACAAGGAAAGATTTGGGGTTAGAGGGTTCTCCCAGAAGGAGGGAGAAAACTATGATGACATATTGTTCCAGTAACCAAATATACCTCTACCTGAGCCATTATATCTCTTGCGGTATCCATGGGTTGGAGTTTACATCAGATGGATGTAAAGACTGTTCTTCTCAACAAAGTAATCGAAGAAGAAGCATATGTAGAGAAACCTCAAGGTTTTGAGGTATACCAGAAAGAGACCCATTTATGCAGATGGAAGAATACCTTGTATGGATTCAAGCAACTTGGTGCAGAGCCTCTCATGTAAAGCAGAAGCATGGTGAAAACTTCCCATGACAGAGGAAGTGTATCGAAATCCATGGAAAATTCCCATGATGACAAATCTGAATAAGTTGAGAGACTTTGATCCAGTATACCCGTCCCTGTATTGATAATTGAATGGCTCGTTAATGTATTTGCAGAATAATCAGCTATATATTTTCTTTGTTGTGAAAAACGTTCCAGGTGGAACTTAGCCATGAGATTTGAAAAATTGCAAAGCATGCCTTGAAATATCTTCGTGGGACGTTTGAGTTATGATATACAGTTGCATGAATTTATCAATTCAGATTGGGCATGGAGTGCATATAATAGAAGAAGTTATTCTTGGATATGTTTCAGTTTGAGATTTTCCACGATATCATGGGCTAGCAGGAAACAAAATTTTGTTGCACTCCGCACTGTAGAAGCATAGTAAATTGCATCTTGTGATGCTTGTATAGAAGCAGTGTGGCTTTGTAAGCTAATTTTTGGATTGTTTGATCAGGTGTTGGATTCGACCGTGATATATTGTGATAAATAGATCTGTGTGAAGCTCTCAGAGAACCCGATGTTCCATGATAGGTTGAAGTGCATTGAGATCAAGTACTATTTTCTCTATAATAAAGTCCAGAGGGGAGAAGTGGTTCTCCAATATATCTCTATTGATGAGCAGAGAGCAAATATTTTGGTAAATCCTTTGTCCAAGATGAAAATTTTGCGTACTTAAGGGACAAGCTGGACTTGTGGAGATGAATTATTTATTGGAAAGGGAAGTGATTACTCCTTAGGTTGGGAGGGAGCAATGATATGTTATTGATATATGGATAGTCATTTTCCAGTTTGGAACATGGTCCAGGTTGGGAAGTCACTTTCCAGTCTAGAAAGTGATCCAAGATTCTTGATGGACAGTCATTTTCCAGTTTGGAAATTGTCCAGGTTGGGAAGTCACTTTCCAGCCCGGAAACTGGTCCAAGATTCTTGATGGACAACCATTTTCCAGTTTGGAAAATGGTCCAGGTTGGGAAGTCACTTTCTAGATCGGAAAGTGATCCAATATTTCTGATGGACAGTCATTTTCTAGTTTGAAAAATGGTCCAGAACAAACATTCATGGTCCGACAGATTGATGATGTACCATAGACATTGATTCCCCTTGTGGCTAGTGTGCGGGGGTGGTCTAGGATAGTCATTCTCCTTGGAAGTCACTCTAATAATTGTTCAAGTAGAATGGTTCGCTTCTCCATGTAGTCATTATTTTGAAGTTCACAGTTGTGAGCAGTTTCGAAGAATGGTCTGATGTAGGAGGTTGGTGCAGGACAATAATTTCCATAGGAAATGGTCTGGATAGTCATTCCCTAGGGAAGACTCATTCTCTCCATGTTGCACTATGAATCATGCTAAAAAATGGCCCAGTTAGGTTGAATGGTTCAGGTTCAACAATCAAGGACAACAATTCTTCTATGATTGGGAAGAAAAGTCTAGACATCCCATGGTTTATTTTTAACTTTTAGAGGGCAGATGCTCTTCCATATCTCATAGATGTGAGTGGAAGAATGGACCAGATGACTCAGTTTGTATCATGACATTGTTGATGGAGGTTGATATCAGATGATATGATTGTTATGAAGATTGTCTGTCTCTAGATAGTAGTTGTATACTATTGTGGTGGATTTGATCCACTGGTAGTCACTATGTGTCATTGGTTAGTAGTCGTTTGCTACTAGGAGTGGTTGTGTAGCACTGGATAGTAATCATATACTACTATGAATAGAAACAGTTGTTCTTTATTGGATGGCATTGTTCTGATTTCCATGGATACTATCTAGATGGATAGTGATGATGGTGCTTGTGATTTGATCGTGAGATAGCATGTGTGGTTATGATGATGCTACCGGTTGAATGATATGTTTGTGCTCAAAAAAATTGCCTTTAATAACTCCCTAGATAGGATGGAGTGTTGGTATTATGGTAGCTACGAGAGGTATTAACCTCTACGTGTAACCTTTGACAAGACTAGAATATTATGGGAAGCAAGAGAAACCCTAAAATGTTGGATAATAACCCTAGAAGACAAGTCAGCTCAAGATAATAATTAATATTGAGTTATTAGCCTCCAGGAAGAAAATTTGGCCCAGTTAGGTGAGTTGGAGAAGTATAAATAGAGGGAACTAGAGCTCATTTGTACTCATTCACTCTCACGATTGCATAAGGACAAGTGGTGTGCATGGCTAGAGGAGAGATGCAATTGTTGCAGTAGTGACTTGGTCTCTGGTTATGGTTTATACTTTCTACCTTGGTTATGGTTTGGACTTTCTGCTTGGTACGCTAGCTTTGGAGAGAAGTATGCTACCTTGGTTGGCTATTGGTTCTAGGTTTTACTTCCGGAATTATTCTTGTATTTCAAGGTTAAGGTGCTCGAGGGTGGCCTTTGTGCCTATGGTTAGGTGACAATATTGAGATATTTTCTACTGTGCAATGAGAACACCTATTATTTATAACACCGCAAATCATAGATATTTATTCCTCGTAACAGAATTGGCGACTCCACTAGGGAATCTCCTTTTTTGGGGTTAGTTGGTGATTTTTCTCTTTTATTGCTCTTTGTTTTCCTGATTTTGTGTCGCCTATAGCTTAACAACTTGTACATTGTTGTATATATGAGTTGCTTGGCTTAATTCTTACCAGTCAGTGTTTTTCTTGGCATACACGGGTTTTCCCTGAACAGTCGTGTACATACATGGGATGTTTGTGTCTAGAGCGCGTACATACAGTTTTGTTCCCAGAATAGTCACGCACATATTTTTCTAATCCTTTTAGGTTTATTTTGGTTTTAGTTGGATGGGTTCTGAGTGTTGTTGAGTCTTCTTGGGTCTCTGTTTTGTCTGTTGAGTGCTTGCAGAGTGATAGAAAGTCAATTTGTTTCTTGTTATTTTTCTCATTTTTAGTCCTTGCATTTAGGTCTAAGTAGTAGCTTCTTGGTGTCATGCTTGGTTTGTCTTCCTGTGCTTGTAGTAGAGTCTGTCTGAGAGGTTATTAGTTCAGGTTTTTCATTTTCATTCCTTTATATTGAAGATAAAAAAAAATTGGTTTTTGCATTTTCATTTTCCTATATTGAAAATACAAAAAAAAATCATTTCATTAGAAGCATTTGCACTTGTCTAGATTGCATTAGTATTGGAATTTTAGGAAAGATTGCATTATCATTGAAATTGAAAGAGATTGTATCTTGTGCACAACATTTAGAAGCATACCATTTCTTTTGAAAAACAAGACTAGTACCTAGTAGTGTTTTTACATGTGCTTCTTTCATATGTTGAGTCATAACACCATTAGTTTCACAACCATACCTCTTGAGTAAACATAAGCCACTAAAATTAACGATCAATAATTAAAATTGATTAGAAAGATTTTATCTTTTAGGGTACACAAAGAAGTTTAGGATTTAGGGCCTTGGAATAGGATTTTTTTAGTAAACTTCTCCAAGGCTACAAAACTCAACGTAGGTGTCTATCCAGGAAGTGCTAAAATCCATTGTATAATTGGTGTTCTCAGAAGACTCCACTAAAATTGGAGTTAAGCACGAGGTTTCGCGAAGTTGGTTGTAGAGATATCCCTCTAATACCTTCCTAGCATCAGAGATATTTCTAGGGGTTCTTGGGGTACCTTAGTGCTTCTTGAGATTAGGGCTTAGCTACCCTACCCGTATGGTGGACCTGAACTGCGATTGTTCTCTCGATCATTGGTTATACCATGGTGACCATAGTTTCCTATCCTAGGTATCCACATAGGTTACTTGCAGGGGTTATTCTGCAGGTACCCTGAGTCAAATAGGGATCAGAAAACACAAAGACTTTATGGAGGATCTTCTCTTTGGAGGGGTCTGAATGATTGCACTGTGAATCCCATGAGGGTCCTTATAATTGATTATGTTACCCCCACTCTATTGTTTGGGAGTCTCAATCCCCTCCTGGGAGAGGCACACCTTCTTTAGTTCGGGAGGCCCCTTTTCAACCACCCTCTCTTGTTTCTGTGCATTGGCCTCTAGTTTTATTTAGGAGTGTGATCTTTGTATATTATTTGGCCTTAGGATTTTACTTTGCATCATGAGTTTTGAGTCATCATGGAGCGATACTAGCCTCTTCGCTGGTCTCGTCGACTCTCAGATCAATTACCACATTTTGGTCTGATACCGAAGTTGCCTCCTAAAAGGCATAAAAGTAATGAACGTGGTACATACATATCTTCTGCTCGGGCTCACAATCATCCCATCATGAGTGTTGATTCGGATATGAGTTTGTCAGGAATTTACCCTTTGAATCCAACCTCTGCTATGGTTAGTGGAGTCCATGTGAGTCCCTCATCATCAATTACTTGGATTCCCATGACTCCCTCAGTTAGTGCTACCCTATCCATGAGTTCATCTCAGTCCATGGGGACAAATCCTTATATATTTTTGAGTAGTATGACTTGATCATGATCGATATTTGTTCCCCCTCGCACCTTTTCGATGGGGATTCCTAGTTATAGTGCTCAGTCAATGCCTCTAGCCTATAATCTTTTTTTCTTTTGGTATGTCTAATATGACTTCGCACATGTCATCCTCCATTCTGACATCTAAAGTCAATACTATTTTTGGGTCAGGGGGCATGTCACCTCCTTATAATCCTTTCTCGTTTGGTGGGGTTCATATCCCTCAGTCATTTCCTACAATAGGGGGTTGGAATCCTCCTTCCTCTGAACCCAATCCTAGTTATAATTTTCAAGGATGGAATGGAAAAATGGGCAGTGTTTCTACTTCATATTTCTCATTCGCCTATCCTTTGTCCACAATGCATGTTCCCACAAATTATTTTCTTATGGAAAATCCTTCTCTAACCTATGGTATGACACTAGGGGGGAATCAATTTTCTAATATGGGCAACCCCCCACATGAATTTCCTTCGTCAAGGGGAAATGTATATCCTCACATGGGTAATCTGTATCATATCGCATTTTCCTCAAAAGTGGTCCCATCAATGATGATGCCTTTGCAATGGGGATGCCTAGTTATGGTGCTCATTCGATGCCTCTAGCCTCTAATCATTTTTCTTTTGGTATGTTGAATATGACTTCGTACATGTCATCCTCCATTCCGACATCTAAATTCAATACTAGTTTTGGGTCACTGGGCACGTCACCTCCTTACAATCCTTTCTCGTTTGGTGGGGTTCATATCCCTCATTCATTTCCTATGATAGGTGGTTGGAATCCTCCTTCCTCTGTACCCAATCCTAGTTATAATTTTCAAGGATGGAATGGACAAATGGGCAGTGTTTCTACTTCATATATCTCATTCATCTATCCTTCGCCCACAATGCATGTTCCCACAAATGCTTTTCTTATGGAAAATTATCATCTAACCTATGTTATGACATTAGGGGGGAATCAATTTTCTAATATGGGCAACCCCAAGCACGAAGTTTTTTTGTGAGGGGGAAATGTATATCCTCACATGGGTAATCTGTATCATATCACTTTTTCCTCAAAAGCGGTCCCATCAATGATGATTCATTTACAGCCTTTCATGAATTAGTTCGGAGGGGGATATTATCCTACTGGGTAGGGCCATGGTGTCTATCAGAACCCTCCTCGGCATGTAGTCTCTCAAACACAGTCTTTCCTGGGAGCATGGTCTTACACACCACAACCAAGGCTCCCTTTTTTGGCCACAATGAATCTTCCAGATCCRTAGAGATTAATGAACAACCATGTGTGTCATGATCCAGAATGACCCCCAGTTCCTTCTAATCTTCCCTCGAACATTCCAAAATTCGAGGGTAAGAGTGGTGAGAATCCAGGMAATCATGTTACTACTTTTCACTTATGGTGYTCRTCGAACTCTCTTAAYGATGACTCGATCCGTTTGAGACTATTTCAACACACCCTTACAGGGGTTGCAGTGAAATGGTACATCAAGTTACTAGGGGGCACAGACCGAACTTTCCATCAGTTGGCCTTAGTTTTTCTCAACTACTTTCAACTGTCRGTTCATTAYGACACCAGTACCRACATTTTATCTACTTTCCATCAGGACAAAGCCACCCACATCTCGAATCACACTCAAGAGTGGCATAGAAGAAAGCAGTTGATTAAAGCTAACATTCCTCCAGAGTTTTTGTTGGAGTGGTTCCTTAAGTCCCTATTGCCATATATTTTGAAGGATGTTTCTACATCTGAGGTAACGACTAAGGAAGAGGACATATTTAAATCCAAGTAATTAGATCTTATATACGCTCAATATGGAATACTCTATGAAATTATTCTCGACACACCACGGTCGAGTAATGATCCAAGAAAAAAGCATAGGCCCCATGCCAATGACATTATAGGCTCAGAAAATTCCAAGTCTGTAGACCAGGTGACGAATCAGATGAAAATTGTGTTTCTCAACCGGTCTACAGCGGGACAAGCTACAACTTCCTCTCCTGCCACCCAGTCATCGACAATACATTTTGTGCAGTCAACAAACCCAAAGGGTAACCAACAACCTTGAGGGAATAAGAGGAAAGGTATAAATAATAATCGCAAGGGTGGGAATAATAACAACAAGAACAAGAACAAGGACATTCAAAATAATGAAAAATATGGTAACAATGTTGGCGAGGGAAAGAAGGAAAAGAGGAAGGTGAAGTTTCCATGTAAGTTGTGTAAAGATGTTACCCACTTATTCCCTAAGATAGAGGAAACCTCATGGATTATAGTGCAGCAGCCTGTTGTGTTAACTAATTAGTTTCCGCATAATCAAAATATGGCCTCAGGAACCTCAAATACCGGAAATTCATTGGATGGAGGTCAAAATCCCCCAACACATGATGGTGTCCATCAATGCGTGAATATGGTCCAATCTGAGGTTAGTGTAGCCACTAGGACTCGTGATTATGGTCCTCCAAAACCTACTTTGGGTATAGAGCCTCCCCCTGTAGAAACAGCTTTGTAGATCGATAAGCTTGACCATATGCTTGACGTTCCAAAAGGAGTTCTTAAGCACTCTGCTCATAATCCCAATGCCAGAGCTTCCCATAATTACTCAATTGTCAAATATTTGGGCCAAACGTTGTGTGCGATGTTAGCTTTGGAGGTACTCCAGACGTGCCCAACATAGAGGAATTC